>CM029450.1:5000-39765 GCA_017140165.1 Eucalyptus shirleyi
CCTAAACCCTAAACCCTAAACCCTAAACCCTAAACCCTAAACCCTAAACCCTAAACCCTAAACCCTAAACCCTAAACCCTAAACCCTAAACCCTAAACCCTAAACCCTAAACCCTAAACCCTAAACCCTAAACCCTAAACCCTAAACCCTAAACCCTAAACCCTAAACCCTAAACCCTAAACCCTAAACCCTAAACCCTAAACCCTAAACCCTAAACCCTAAACCCTAAACCCTAAACCCTAAACCCTAAACCCTAAACCCTAAACCCTAAACCCTAAACCCTAAACCCTAAACCCTAAACCCTAAACCCTAAACCCTAAACCCTAAACCCTAAACCCTAAACCCTAAACCCTAAACCCTAAACCCTAAACCCTAAACCCTAAACCCTAAACCCTAAACCCTAAACCCTAAACCCTAAACCCTAAACCCTAAACCCTAAACCCTAAACCCTAAACCCTAAACCCTAAACCCTAAACCCTAAACCCTAAACCCTAAACCCTAAACCCTAAACCCTAAACCCTAAACCCTAAACCCTAAACCCTAAACCCTAAACCCTAAACCCTAAACCCTAAACCCTAAACCCTAAACCCTAAACCCTAAACCCTAAACCCTAAACCCTAAACCCTAAACCCTAAACCCTAAACCCTAAACCCTAAACCCTAAACCCTAAACCCTAAACCCTAAACCCTAAACCCTAAACCCTAAACCCTAAACCCTAAACCCTAAACCCTAAACCCTAAACCCTAAACCCTAAACCCTAAACCCTAAACCCTAAACCCTAAACCCTAAACCCTAAACCCTAAACCCTAAACCCTAAACCCTAAACCCTAAACCCTAAACCCTAAACCCTAAACCCTAAACCCTAAACCCTAAACCCTAAACCCTAAACCCTAAACCCTAAACCCTAAACCCTAAACCCTAAACCCTAAACCCTAAACCCTAAACCCTAAACCCTAAACCCTAAACCCTAAACCCTAAACCCTAAACCCTAAACCCTAAACCCTAAACCCTAAACCCTAAACCCTAAACCCTAAACCCTAAACCCTAAACCCTAAACCCTAAACCCTAAACCCTAAACCCTAAACCCTAAACCCTAAACCCTAAACCCTAAACCCTAAACCCTAAACCCTAAACCCTAAACCCTAAACCCTAAACCCTAAACCCTAAACCCTAAACCCTAAACCCTAAACCCTAAACCCTAAACCCTAAACCCTAAACCCTAAACCCTAAACCCTAAACCCTAAACCCTAAACCCTAAACCCTAAACCCTAAACCCTAAACCCTAAACCCTAAACCCTAAACCCTAAACCCTAAACCCTAAACCCTAAACCCTAAACCCTAAACCCTAAACCCTAAACCCTAAACCCTAAACCCTAAACCCTAAACCCTAAACCCTAAACCCTAAACCCTAAACCCTAAACCCTAAACCCTAAACCCTAAACCCTAAACCCTAAACCCTAAACCCTAAACCCTAAACCCTAAACCCTAAACCCTAAACCCTAAACCCTAAACCCTAAACCCTAAACCCTAAACCCTAAACCCTAAACCCTAAACCCTAAACCCTAAACCCTAAACCCTAAACCCTAAACCCTAAACCCTAAACCCTAAACCCTAAACCCTAAACCCTAAACCCTAAACCCTAAACCCTAAACCCTAAACCCTAAACCCTAAACCCTAAACCCTAAACCCTAAACCCTAAACCCTAAACCCTAAACCCTAAACCCTAAACCCTAAACCCTAAACCCTAAACCCTAAACCCTAAACCCTAAACCCTAAACCCTAAACCCTAAACCCTAAACCCTAAACCCTAAACCCTAAACCCTAAACCCTAAACCCTAAACCCTAAACCCTAAACCCTAAACCCTAAACCCTAAACCCTAAACCCTAAACCCTAAACCCTAAACCCTAAACCCTAAACCCTAAACCCTAAACCCTAAACCCTAAACCCTAAACCCTAAACCCTAAACCCTAAACCCTAAACCCTAAACCCTAAACCCTAAACCCTAAACCCTAAACCCTAAACCCTAAACCCTAAACCCTAAACCCTAAACCCTAAACCCTAAACCCTAAACCCTAAACCCTAAACCCTAAACCCTAAACCCTAAACCCTAAACCCTAAACCCTAAACCCTAAACCCTAAACCCTAAACCCTAAACCCTAAACCCTAAACCCTAAACCCTAAACCCTAAACCCTAAACCCTAAACCCTAAACCCTAAACCCTAAACCCTAAACCCTAAACCCTAAACCCTAAACCCTAAACCCTAAACCCTAAACCCTAAACCCTAAACCCTAAACCCTAAACCCTAAACCCTAAACCCTAAACCCTAAACCCTAAACCCTAAACCCTAAACCCTAAACCCTAAACCCTAAACCCTAAACCCTAAACCCTAAACCCTAAACCCTAAACCCTAAACCCTAAACCCTAAACCCTAAACCCTAAACCCTAAACCCTAAACCCTAAACCCTAAACCCTAAACCCTAAACCCTAAACCCTAAACCCTAAACCCTAAACCCTAAACCCTAAACCCTAAACCCTAAACCCTAAACCCTAAACCCTAAACCCTAAACCCTAAACCCTAAACCCTAAACCCTAAACCCTAAACCCTAAACCCTAAACCCTAAACCCTAAACCCTAAACCCTAAACCCTAAACCCTAAACCCTAAACCCTAAACCCTAAACCCTAAACCCTAAACCCTAAACCCTAAACCCTAAACCCTAAAAACCCTAAACCCTAAACCCTAAACCCTAAACCCTAAACCCTAAACCCTAAACCCTAAACCCTAAACCCTAAACCCTAAACCCTAAACCCTAAACCCTAAACCCTAAACCCTAAACCCTAAACCCTAAACCCTAAACCCTAAACCCTAAACCCTAAACCCTAAACCCTAAACCCTAAACCCTAAACCCTAAACCCTAAACCCTAAACCCTAAACCCTAAACCCTAAACCCTAAACCCTAAACCCTAAACCCTAAACCCTAAACCCTAAACCCTAAACCCTAAACCCTAAACCCTAAACCCTAAACCCTAAACCCTAAACCCTAAACCCTAAACCCTAAACCCTAAACCCTAAACCCTAAACCCTAAACCCTAAACCCTAAACCCTAAACCCTAAACCCTAAACCCTAAACCCTAAACCCTAAACCCTAAACCCTAAACCCTAAACCCTAAACCCTAAAACCCTAAACCCTAAACCCTAAACCCTAAACCCTAAACCCTAAACCCTAAACCCTAAACCCTAAACCCTAAACCCTAAACCCTAAACCCTAAACCCTAAACCCTAAACCCTAAACCCTAAACCCTAAACCCTAAACCCTAAACCCTAAACCCTAAACCCTAAACCCTAAACCCTAAACCCTAAACCCTAAACCCTAAACCCTAAACCCTAAACCCTAAACCCTAAACCCTAAACCCTAAACCCTAAACCCTAAACCCTAAACCCTAAACCCTAAACCCTAAACCCTAAACCCTAAACCCTAAACCCTAAACCCTAAACCCTAAACCCTAAACCCTAAACCCTAAACCCTAAACCCTAAACCCTAAACCCTAAACCCTAAACCCTAAACCCTAAACCCTAAACCCTAAACCCTAAACCCTAAACCCTAAACCCTAAACCCTAAACCCTAAACCCTAAACCCTAAACCCTAAACCCTAAACCCTAAACCCTAAACCCTAAACCCTAAACCCTAAACCCTAAACCCTAAACCCTAAACCCTAAACCCTAAACCCTAAACCCTAAACCCTAAACCCTAAACCCTAAACCCTAAACCCTAAACCCTAAACCCTAAACCCTAAACCCTAAACCCTAAACCCTAAACCCTAAACCCTAAACCCTAAACCCTAAACCCTAAACCCTAAACCCTAAACCCTAAACCCTAAACCCTAAACCCTAAACCCTAAACCCTAAACCCTAAACCCTAAACCCTAAACCCTAAACCCTAAACCCTAAACCCTAAACCCTAAACCCTAAACCCTAAACCCTAAACCCTAAACCCTAAACCCTAAACCCTAAACCCTAAACCCTAAACCCTAAACCCTAAACCCTAAACCCTAAACCCTAAACCCTAAACCCTAAACCCTAAACCCTAAACCCTAAACCCTAAACCCTAAACCCTAAACCCTAAACCCTAAACCCTAAACCCTAAACCCTAAACCCTAAACCCTAAACCCTAAACCCTAAACCCTAAACCCTAAACCCTAAACCCTAAACCCTAAACCCTAAACCCTAAACCCTAAACCCTAAACCCTAAACCCTAAACCCTAAACCCTAAACCCTAAACCCTAAACCCTAAACCCTAAACCCTAAACCCTAAACCCTAAACCCTAAACCCTAAACCCTAAACCCTAAACCCTAAACCCTAAACCCTAAACCCTAAACCCTAAACCCTAAACCCTAAACCCTAAACCCTAAACCCTAAACCCTAAACCCTAAACCCTAAACCCTAAACCCTAAACCCTAAACCCTAAACCCTAAACCCTAAACCCTAAACCCTAAACCCTAAACCCTAAACCCTAAACCCTAAACCCTAAACCCTAAACCCTAAACCCTAAACCCTAAACCCTAAACCCTAAACCCTAAACCCTAAACCCTAAACCCTAAACCCTAAACCCTAAACCCTAAACCCTAAACCCTAAACCCTAAACCCTAAACCCTAAACCCTAAACCCTAAACCCTAAACCCTAAACCCTAAACCCTAAACCCTAAACCCTAAACCCTAAACCCTAAACCCTAAACCCTAAACCCTAAACCCTAAACCCTAAACCCTAAACCCTAAACCCTAAACCCTAAACCCTAAACCCTAAACCCTAAACCCTAAACCCTAAACCCTAAACCCTAAACCCTAAACCCTAAACCCTAAACCCTAAACCCTAAACCCTAAACCCTAAACCCTAAACCCTAAACCCTAAACCCTAAACCCTAAACCCTAAACCCTAAACCCTAAACCCTAAACCCTAAACCCTAAACCCTAAACCCTAAACCCTAAACCCTAAACCCTAAACCCTAAACCCTAAACCCTAAACCCTAAACCCTAAACCCTAAACCCTAAACCCTAAACCCTAAACCCTAAACCCTAAACCCTAAACCCTAAACCCTAAACCCTAAACCCTAAACCCTAAACCCTAAACCCTAAACCCTAAACCCTAAACCCTAAACCCTAAACCCTAAACCCTAAACCCTAAACCCTAAACCCTAAACCCTAAAACCCTAAACCCTAAACCCTAAACCCTAAACCCTAAACCCTAAACCCTAAACCCTAAACCCTAAACCCTAAACCCTAAACCCTAAACCCTAAACCCTAAACCCTAAACCCTAAACCCTAAACCCTAAACCCTAAACCCTAAACCCTAAACCCTAAACCCTAAACCCTAAACCCTAAACCCTAAACCCTAAACCCTAAACCCTAAACCCTAAACCCTAAACCCTAAACCCTAAACCCTAAACCCTAAACCCTAAACCCTAAACCCTAAACCCTAAACCCTAAACCCTAAACCCTAAACCCTAAACCCTAAACCCTAAACCCTAAACCCTAAACCCTAAACCCTAAACCCTAAACCCTAAACCCTAAACCCTAAACCCTAAACCCTAAACCCTAAACCCTAAACCCTAAACCCTAAACCCTAAACCCTAAACCCTAAACCCTAAACCCTAAACCCTAAACCCTAAACCCTAAACCCTAAACCCTAAACCCTAAACCCTAAACCCTAAACCCTAAACCCTAAACCCTAAACCCTAAACCCTAAACCCTAAACCCTAAACCCTAAACCCTAAACCCTAAACCCTAAACCCTAAACCCTAAACCCTAAACCCTAAACCCTAAACCCTAAACCCTAAACCCTAAACCCTAAACCCTAAACCCTAAACCCTAAACCCTAAACCCTAAACCCTAAACCCTAAACCCTAAACCCTAAACCCTAAACCCTAAACCCTAAACCCTAAACCCTAAACCCTAAACCCTAAACCCTAAACCCTAAACCCTAAACCCTAAACCCTAAACCCTAAACCCTAAACCCTAAACCCTAAACCCTAAACCCTAAACCCTAAACCCTAAACCCTAAACCCTAAACCCTAAACCCTAAACCCTAAACCCTAAACCCTAAACCCTAAACCCTAAACCCTAAACCCTAAACCCTAAACCCTAAACCCTAAACCCTAAACCCTAAACCCTAAACCCTAAACCCTAAACCCTAAACCCTAAACCCTAAACCCTAAACCCTAAACCCTAAACCCTAAACCCTAAACCCTAAACCCTAAACCCTAAACCCTAAACCCTAAACCCTAAACCCTAAACCCTAAACCCTAAACCCTAAACCCTAAACCCTAAACCCTAAACCCTAAACCCTAAACCCTAAACCCTAAACCCTAAACCCTAAACCCTAAACCCTAAACCCTAAACCCTAAACCCTAAACCCTAAACCCTAAACCCTAAACCCTAAACCCTAAACCCTAAACCCTAAACCCTAAACCCTAAACCCTAAACCCTAAACCCTAAACCCTAAACCCTAAACCCTAAACCCTAAACCCTAAACCCTAAACCCTAAACCCTAAACCCTAAACCCTAAACCCTAAACCCTAAACCCTAAACCCTAAACCCTAAACCCTAAACCCTAAACCCTAAACCCTAAACCCTAAACCCTAAACCCTAAACCCTAAACCCTAAACCCTAAACCCTAAACCCTAAACCCTAAACCCTAAACCCTAAACCCTAAACCCTAAACCCTAAACCCTAAACCCTAAACCCTAAACCCTAAACCCTAAACCCTAAACCCTAAACCCTAAACCCTAAACCCTAAACCCTAAACCCTAAACCCTAAACCCTAAACCCTAAACCCTAAACCCTAAACCCTAAACCCTAAACCCTAAACCCTAAACCCTAAACCCTAAACCCTAAACCCTAAACCCTAAACCCTAAACCCTAAACCCTAAACCCTAAACCCTAAACCCTAAACCCTAAACCCTAAACCCTAAACCCTAAACCCTAAACCCTAAACCCTAAACCCTAAACCCTAAACCCTAAACCCTAAACCCTAAACCCTAAACCCTAAACCCTAAACCCTAAACCCTAAACCCTAAACCCTAAACCCTAAACCCTAAACCCTAAACCCTAAACCCTAAACCCTAAACCCTAAACCCTAAACCCTAAACCCTAAACCCTAAACCCTAAACCCTAAACCCTAAACCCTAAACCCTAAACCCTAAACCCTAAACCCTAAACCCTAAACCCTAAACCCTAAACCCTAAACCCTAAACCCTAAACCCTAAACCCTAAACCCTAAACCCTAAACCCTAAACCCTAAACCCTAAACCCTAAACCCTAAACCCTAAACCCTAAACCCTAAACCCTAAACCCTAAACCCTAAACCCTAAACCCTAAACCCTAAACCCTAAACCCTAAACCCTAAACCCTAAACCCTAAACCCTAAACCCTAAACCCTAAACCCTAAACCCTAAACCCTAAACCCTAAACCCTAAACCCTAAACCCTAAACCCTAAACCCTAAACCCTAAACCCTAAACCCTAAACCCTAAACCCTAAACCCTAAACCCTAAACCCTAAACCCTAAACCCTAAACCCTAAACCCTAAACCCTAAACCCTAAACCCTAAACCCTAAACCCTAAACCCTAAACCCTAAACCCTAAACCCTAAACCCTAAACCCTAAACCCTAAACCCTAAACCCTAAACCCTAAACCCTAAACCCTAAACCCTAAACCCTAAACCCTAAACCCTAAACCCTAAACCCTAAACCCTAAACCCTAAACCCTAAACCCTAAACCCTAAACCCTAAACCCTAAACCCTAAACCCTAAACCCTAAACCCTAAACCCTAAACCCTAAACCCTAAACCCTAAACCCTAAACCCTAAACCCTAAACCCTAAACCCTAAACCCTAAACCCTAAACCCTAAACCCTAAACCCTAAACCCTAAACCCTAAACCCTAAACCCTAAACCCTAAACCCTAAACCCTAAACCCTAAACCCTAAACCCTAAACCCTAAACCCTAAACCCTAAACCCTAAACCCTAAACCCTAAACCCTAAACCCTAAACCCTAAACCCTAAACCCTAAACCCTAAACCCCCTAAACCCTAAACCCTAAACCCTAAACCCTAAACCCTAAACCCTAAACCCTAAACCCTAAACCCTAAACCCTAAACCCTAAACCCTAAACCCTAAACCCTAAACCCTAAACCCTAAACCCTAAACCCTAAACCCTAAACCCTAAACCCTAAACCCTAAACCCTAAACCCTAAACCCTAAACCCTAAACCCTAAACCCTAAACCCTAAACCCTAAACCCTAAACCCTAAACCCTAAACCCTAAACCCTAAACCCTAAACCCTAAACCCTAAACCCTAAACCCTAAACCCTAAACCCTAAACCCTAAACCCTAAACCCTAAACCCTAAACCCTAAACCCTAAACCCTAAACCCTAAACCCTAAACCCTAAACCCTAAACCCTAAACCCTAAACCCTAAACCCTAAACCCTAAACCCTAAACCCTAAACCCTAAACCCTAAACCCTAAACCCTAAACCCTAAACCCTAAACCCTAAACCCTAAACCCTAAACCCTAAACCCTAAACCCTAAACCCTAAACCCTAAACCCTAAACCCTAAACCCTAAACCCTAAACCCTAAACCCTAAACCCTAAACCCTAAACCCTAAACCCTAAACCCTAAACCCTAAACCCTAAACCCTAAACCCTAAACCCTAAACCCTAAACCCTAAACCCTAAACCCTAAACCCTAAACCCTAAACCCTAAACCCTAAACCCTAAACCCTAAACCCTAAACCCTAAACCCTAAACCCTAAACCCTAAACCCTAAACCCTAAACCCTAAACCCTAAACCCTAAACCCTAAACCCTAAACCCTAAACCCTAAACCCTAAACCCTAAACCCTAAACCCTAAACCCTAAACCCTAAACCCTAAACCCTAAACCCTAAACCCTAAACCCTAAACCCTAAACCCTAAACCCTAAACCCTAAACCCTAAACCCTAAACCCTAAACCCTAAACCCTAAACCCTAAACCCTAAACCCTAAACCCTAAACCCTAAACCCTAAACCCTAAACCCTAAACCCTAAACCCTAAACCCTAAACCCTAAACCCTAAACCCTAAACCCTAAACCCTAAACCCTAAACCCTAAACCCTAAACCCTAAACCCTAAACCCTAAACCCTAAACCCTAAACCCTAAACCCTAAACCCTAAACCCTAAACCCTAAACCCTAAACCCTAAACCCTAAACCCTAAACCCTAAACCCTAAACCCTAAACCCTAAACCCTAAACCCTAAACCCTAAACCCTAAACCCTAAACCCTAAACCCTAAACCCTAAACCCTAAACCCTAAACCCTAAACCCTAAACCCTAAACCCTAAACCCTAAACCCTAAACCCTAAACCCTAAACCCTAAACCCTAAACCCTAAACCCTAAACCCTAAACCCTAAACCCTAAACCCTAAACCCTAAACCCTAAACCCTAAACCCTAAACCCTAAACCCTAAACCCTAAACCCTAAACCCTAAACCCTAAACCCTAAACCCTAAACCCTAAACCCTAAACCCTAAACCCTAAACCCTAAACCCTAAACCCTAAACCCTAAACCCTAAACCCTAAACCCTAAACCCTAAACCCTAAACCCTAAACCCTAAACCCTAAACCCTAAACCCTAAACCCTAAACCCTAAACCCTAAACCCTAAACCCTAAACCCTAAACCCTAAACCCTAAACCCTAAACCCTAAACCCTAAACCCTAAACCCTAAACCCTAAACCCTAAACCCTAAACCCTAAACCCTAAACCCTAAACCCTAAACCCTAAACCCTAAACCCTAAACCCTAAACCCTAAACCCTAAACCCTAAACCCTAAACCCTAAACCCTAAACCCTAAACCCTAAACCCTAAACCCTAAACCCTAAACCCTAAACCCTAAACCCTAAACCCTAAACCCTAAACCCTAAACCCTAAACCCTAAACCCTAAACCCTAAACCCTAAACCCTAAACCCTAAACCCTAAACCCTAAACCCTAAACCCTAAACCCTAAACCCTAAACCCTAAACCCTAAACCCTAAACCCTAAACCCTAAACCCTAAACCCTAAACCCTAAACCCTAAACCCTAAACCCTAAACCCTAAACCCTAAACCCTAAACCCTAAACCCTAAACCCTAAACCCTAAACCCTAAACCCTAAACCCTAAACCCTAAACCCTAAACCCTAAACCCTAAACCCTAAACCCTAAACCCTAAACCCTAAACCCTAAACCCTAAACCCTAAACCCTAAACCCTAAACCCTAAACCCTAAACCCTAAACCCTAAACCCTAAACCCTAAACCCTAAACCCTAAACCCTAAACCCTAAACCCTAAACCCTAAACCCTAAACCCTAAACCCTAAACCCTAAACCCTAAACCCTAAACCCTAAACCCTAAACCCTAAACCCTAAACCCTAAACCCTAAACCCTAAACCCTAAACCCTAAACCCTAAACCCTAAACCCTAAACCCTAAACCCTAAACCCTAAACCCTAAACCCTAAACCCTAAACCCTAAACCCTAAACCCTAAACCCTAAACCCTAAACCCTAAACCCTAAACCCTAAACCCTAAACCCTAAACCCTAAACCCTAAACCCTAAACCCTAAACCCTAAACCCTAAACCCTAAACCCTAAACCCTAAACCCTAAACCCTAAACCCTAAACCCTAAACCCTAAACCCTAAACCCTAAACCCTAAACCCTAAACCCTAAACCCTAAACCCTAAACCCTAAACCCTAAACCCTAAACCCTAAACCCTAAACCCTAAACCCTAAACCCTAAACCCTAAACCCTAAACCCTAAACCCTAAACCCTAAACCCTAAACCCTAAACCCTAAACCCTAAACCCTAAACCCTAAACCCTAAACCCTAAACCCTAAACCCTAAACCCTAAACCCTAAACCCTAAACCCTAAACCCTAAACCCTAAACCCTAAACCCTAAACCCTAAACCCTAAACCCTAAACCCTAAACCCTAAACCCTAAACCCTAAACCCTAAACCCTAAACCCTAAACCCTAAACCCTAAACCCTAAACCCTAAACCCTAAACCCTAAACCCTAAACCCTAAACCCTAAACCCTAAACCCTAAACCCTAAACCCTAAACCCTAAACCCTAAACCCTAAACCCTAAACCCTAAACCCTAAACCCTAAACCCTAAACCCTAAACCCTAAACCCTAAACCCTAAACCCTAAACCCTAAACCCTAAACCCTAAACCCTAAACCCTAAACCCTAAACCCTAAACCCTAAACCCTAAACCCTAAACCCTAAACCCTAAACCCTAAACCCTAAACCCTAAACCCTAAACCCTAAACCCTAAACCCTAAACCCTAAACCCTAAACCCTAAACCCTAAACCCTAAACCCTAAACCCTAAACCCTAAACCCTAAACCCTAAACCCTAAACCCTAAACCCTAAACCCTAAACCCTAAACCCTAAACCCTAAACCCTAAACCCTAAACCCTAAACCCTAAACCCTAAACCCTAAACCCTAAACCCTAAACCCTAAACCCTAAACCCTAAACCCTAAACCCTAAACCCTAAACCCTAAACCCTAAACCCTAAACCCTAAACCCTAAACCCTAAACCCTAAACCCTAAACCCTAAACCCTAAACCCTAAACCCTAAACCCTAAACCCTAAACCCTAAACCCTAAACCCTAAACCCTAAACCCTAAACCCTAAACCCTAAACCCTAAACCCTAAACCCTAAACCCTAAACCCTAAACCCTAAACCCTAAACCCTAAACCCTAAACCCTAAACCCTAAACCCTAAACCCTAAACCCTAAACCCTAAACCCTAAACCCTAAACCCTAAACCCTAAACCCTAAACCCTAAACCCTAAACCCCTAAACCCTAAACCCTAAACCCTAAACCCTAAACCCTAAACCCTAAACCCTAAACCCTAAACCCTAAACCCTAAACCCTAAACCCTAAACCCTAAACCCTAAACCCTAAACCCTAAACCCTAAACCCTAAACCCTAAACCCTAAACCCTAAACCCTAAACCCTAAACCCTAAACCCTAAACCCTAAACCCTAAACCCTAAACCCTAAACCCTAAACCCTAAACCCTAAACCCTAAACCCTAAACCCTAAACCCTAAACCCTAAACCCTAAACCCTAAACCCTAAACCCTAAACCCTAAACCCTAAACCCTAAACCCTAAACCCTAAACCCTAAACCCTAAACCCCCTAAACCCTAAACCCTAAACCCTAAACCCTAAACCCTAAACCCTAAACCCTAAACCCTAAACCCTAAACCCTAAACCCTAAACCCTAAAAACCCTAAAACCCTAAACCCTAAACCCTAAACCCTAAACCCTAAACCCTAAACCCTAAACCCCCTAAACCCTAAACCCTAAACCCTAAACCCTAAACCCTAAACCCTAAACCCTAAACCCTAAACCCTAAACCCTAAACCCTAAACCCTAAACCCTAAACCCTAAACCCTAAACCCTAAACCCTAAAAACCCTAAACCCTAAACCCTAAACCCTAAACCCTAAACCCTAAACCCTAAACCCTAAACCCTAAACCCTAAACCCTAAACCCTAAACCCTAAACCCTAAACCCTAAACCCTAAACCCTAAACCCTAAACCCTAAACCCTAAACCCTAAACCCTAAACCCTAAACCCTAAACCCTAAACCCTAAACCCTAAACCCTAAACCCTAAACCCTAAACCCTAAACCCTAAACCCTAAACCCTAAACCCATGATACCCAAACGATAGAAAAATCAAATTAGTGCCAATCAATGAGAATTTTGCAATTTAGTGGGATCACCCACGTTTAACCACTCATCTTGTTGGAACCAACCTATCTCTGATATCTAATTGATTTATATCTATATCGTAATGATATCGGCAAATGAGCACGGTCAAGCAGTCGATTTCTGGTCAAATTCTCAAGTCTATTGCATTAAAATTCCTTAATGGCTTTCTTGGATAGTCTAGTTATCTCGAGAGTAATCAAATCTGAGAACAGCCCTATAGGCACGAGAATGAAATGACCATTTTATTCAATAGAAAACAGGCTTAAACATCTTGGATGTCACAACTCTTCCCCTCTTATAAAAATTTTGTCCTTAAAATTTAAACCTTTACCAATCCTTAAACAAAAAGGCTGGGTATCGTCATGTCATCTAGTCTCACTTTTCCCAGTTGTTTCTTCAGTCTCGTGGCGTTGTCAGACCACTTTGACCAAGTGGCCTATCTTGGTTCACCAAATCCAATCTTTCTGATTCATGATTTGCACTGGGCTTTTCACGTACGACACTATGTCGTCCACGTCTAATTCTTTAGGATTTAGCATGTGGGTCAAGTCAGGCTCATACGTCCTCGACCTCAACATGTGAAAGACGTCATGCACTTGTACTTACCTTGGCGACAACGCAAAACGATATGTTAGGATCCCGATTCTTTTTAGAATCTCAAAGGAACCTACGTACCTCGGTTTCAGTTTTCCCCTTCTCGCTGAAGCGCAAGGTATCCCTCATTGGTAACACCTTCAGAAAGATATAATCACCAATTTGGAACTCTAAGGGCCTTCGATACTCAACGATACAACTTTTCTGGTAGCTCTATGTGGCATCCTAAAATTTCATAACAATCCCTAGATACACTGCGACCTATAAAAAGGTATCGAAAGCACCATCGAACTATGTTATAGTCATTAGACCAATGGATTACAATTAAGCAAGGCCGAGCTTTTAATGGACAATTGTTTGTTGGAAATGTGTCCTATGTCCATGTGTGATCAAGGATTGTACTAAAGAATGAATTGATAAAGATTTTTTTTTTATTCTTGGCCGTGTACTCTATAAGTTGAATTTCTATCGATTAATATTGCAAAATATGTGCCATGTGAATATTTGAAATTAAGTAATTATAAGTGGGGATTAAGGTGGATTGTTATGAGCAAGTGTGGGCCAGACATTTAAGGCCGAACCAACCTAAAACAGCAGCCCACCATTCCCCCATTCGGTCGACCAAGCCCGGCCCATTGAGGCCCATCATCTTTGCATGAAGAATGACAAGTGGTGAGAGGGATTCTACGAGTGTCTCTTGCATGCAACGCTAATGATTACTAGCTAATCATGAAAGAAAAAAGAAAAGAGAAGGGGCAAAGTGAGCGAGGGAGTGTTCACAAGAGAGAGAATTCGAGAGAGAAAGAGAGAAAGCCGAGAGAGAGAGGGAGAGTTCGTGACGGTGCTTCGGTGAGGGGAGAAGGAGACCAACCCCGCCGTGCATGCGCCTGCTACCTTCATCGACGCCGCCTAGTTCCACCGTCAATCGAGCCACGCACGAAGCCCCAAGTTGCTGTTTTTGTTTGCTGTGATTTCGTGAACTTAAGGCAAGTGAGATTCCATTGATCTACACTTCACTTGAGTTATGTTGCTGGATGCTGGAATTAGAAGGTATAGGAGTAGTTCTTTAAGCTAGTAAACTATTTCATGGAAAAACAGCTTGACCTTTGGCGACTCCGCAAATTTTCTGGAATTATCTAATCGAAATTTGACTTGGTGTCCTCGATTAAAGTGGTAGATGACATCTTGAGGAGTAACATACTAAAATTTGAGAAGAAATGAACGATTATTGGTCGGTGAAATGATTTTTCTTTGAAATTGTTAAATCTGGAAATCATTACCGAGGGTTAAGGAGAGTTATGGTGGTTATAGCTTTTGATATGTTATGAATATGACTTCGAGTTCTGCACGAAAATTTTACCTATATGTTTTTTCTATATCATATCAAAATTTTCAGAATTTTTTGAGTTGATTTAGGTTTTATACCGAATTTGTGAATAAAACTGTGTAATGGTGATGTTTTAAATTTTAATGCTGTGATGCATGGACCATAGCGACTCGTACAAAGTTCTTTTGACATTGTTTTATCCGAGAAACGGTTTTATTTTAAGAACAAATGAAATTGCTACGCTGAAATGTCTTGAGTTGTTGTTTACACAGCATATGTGGTGACATTTAGCATATCATATGACATTTTGATTGAAACCTTTGACATTATTGCATCAAATGCTATTTTGAAAGTGAGACATATATGTTTTTTTCAAGATGCACAGAGGTGTGTGCCGGATGGCTTCGTGATGGCAGATGCCCGACAAATGAAGGTCTTGTGATGCTGGTTTTATGAAAAATGCAAAAAATTGATCCCTAGAGAAAATGAGATCCTTTGAATATCAAATGGGAAATGAATCATGCATTGTGTGTGCATATGGCATGATGCATATTTTGCATATGAAATTGAGTTGATACTATGTGACATTGAGAATGCGATCATGAAAGCGTGAATGGATCTCATTATACATGATGGTATGGATGATATGAATCATGCGCATGTATGTGCATATGATGGAACATAAATTGCCTTAATGAATGAATCTTATGGAAATATATGCATGATTGCATGGATGATATGTGCATCTCACATGAAATTGTAGTTGTCTTGTGTGATACATTGTGTAGTTTGATGGATCATGAGTGGTTGTACTCAAAACATTTCAGATTAGGAGATGCCTCTATTTTCACGTGTGGTACTTTCTATGGCTTACCGTTCGACGTTGAGGTTGAGTGTTCGTAGCATTCCTGTGTTGGTGCTTGTGGTTTGGTGTTCCTCCGTGTTCGAGTTGATATCCTTCATCACCATGTCCGCCAAGATGGGGTTATGATGGGGATGCCCACCACCACCAGCCCAGTGTGATTATGCGTGTGACCGGTAGTGAATGACACTTTTTGACTATGAAACCGTTTTCTCTAGATCTCATTTATAACATGTTAAATTTTCAGAATTTATTAAGATTTTTTACCAATTTTTCCAGAATTTTAAATAAAGAAGTGCATTCTGTTTTATCCGAGAAACGGTTTTATTTTAAGAACAAATGAAATTGCTTGGTACGCTGAAATGTCTTGAGTTGTTGTTTACACAGCATATGTGGTGACATTTAGCATATCATATGACATAAAAATTTGATTGAAACCTTTGACATTATTGCATCAAATGCTATTTTTGCCAGTGATATCCTTCATCACCAAACCACGCCCGTCATACCTGACTAGTCTTAGCCAAGAAAATTGCCATTTCATTCTTGCAATTCTCTCTACTTTAGCCCATCAACGCATTATTGGAGCTAAAATGAACATACTCAGCCATCTACTAGTTAATCACTCAATTTCCATTCAATTCCAATCAATTTAGGAATAATTCTTCAAATTGCACAATTAAATAAATTCCACACAACATAGAGCTCAAATAAATAAATGGACTACACCATGATGATCAGCATGAAATCTCTGGTAACTGCCATTTCGGTTGAATTTTCAGAAAAATAATTAATTAATTAATTAATATTGAAAATTAATAATTAATTACTAAAAGTCCAATTTAGGCCCGTATTGCCTAATTGAAGCCCAATAAGGGTCGGGAAAAATCTCGAGATACATTCAATAAATAGTAGAATATATCTACTTGTTAATTGCACAATCAAAATGTCTAATATGCATCACCATTAATTAATAATCACTAATCTACTCTAATCTAACCACATAATCCTACTTAATTAATAGTAATGAACCCTAAAGCATAATTAGTCTACTAAGCAAGGATTAGTGAGATTACTCACTTGTGCAAAGCAAAGATTGGAACACCTCAATGATGACACGATGGCCGCTAAAATCCAAGTTTTCGGCGGCGTCGGTAGACACTCGGGCCAAGCCCAAAAGCCTTGCAAGCCCGAGAAATTTATGGGCTTAGACTTGGGCTTGGGCTTACTGAATTTTTGGGCTAATCTCACTTGGGCTTCAAATCATGGGCTGAATGGACTTTATTCACTAGGCCTACGAGACTAGATTGGAGCTACAATTTCGTGGGCTTCAATTTGCGGGCTGCTTGACTGACCTTCAAGGAGCTTTTGGGCTCACTTGAGCTAAGATGGCTAAAGACTTGGGCTACTGGACTCTTGAAGACTGTTGGGCCAAGGAATAGGTGAAGCTGGGCTTCATGCATTGCTACCGGGCCGAACAAAGGAAGCAACAAGGGAAATGAATGTTGGTGGTGTCGTGGATGGCGTGGACACATGGATGGGGCAGGCGTCACGGATAAAACGAAGATGTTGAAGCTGAGCATTGACTGATGCGCACGAAGGAAAATGGAGGGCGACGCGAGCGTTGTTGCTGCGCTATTAAAGACGCGTGGCTTCAGGGGAGATGCTGGTCTCGCAGCAACTGGATGAAGACACGAAAGAAAGTTGGGTCGAGTGTGGGGCGGCGCTGCTTTAGTGAAGTGGGGCAACTGGCGTGAGGATATGCGATCAAATGAAAAGGGCTTCTATGGAGAGAGTGTTGAACAAAGAGCAGCAAGTGTTGGACGCATTCAATTGGGGAACTCAATGGAATATGGGCTGTTCGAAGGAGGGAAATGAAGGAGAGCAGGAACATCTCGTCCAAGAGAGGAAAGAAAATTTTAAAAGAAAAAGCAAAAGACTAAGGTTGTGAAGGAGAGAGGAAGAGATAGAGACGGAGGGAGCGAGAGACAATGACAAGAGAAGAGCTGGTTTTGCTTTATGAAAAGAAAATAGGATTTAGGGGTAAAGTCAATGGATTTATCCCCTCCATTGAATACCAAGTCCCCTAATACTTTCCCAATATAATTTCCACCAATTACCCAAGTTTTGATGCAATTAATGCACCCTCTCATCCTAGGCTCCGAATTTCATATTTTTGTCCACATAATTTCTGCAAATCCCCTTCACCATAGAGCTTAGTTTGCAAGTCGAAAATCTCTTCAATTCGGCCAATCCGAATATTCGTTAATTTTCCGTCACGTCCAAATCAATTTTCCGTAAAAATCTTGAAATCTCTGAAAAATCTTTTCAGACTGAGTCGACGTTCTTAGAATTTATTGTGACATGATAGAATCTTTAATTTCTGAAATCGAACTCAAACTCATGGTTAATTTCCATTTGGCGCGTTTTTAACATGACCTGGACTACCGAGTAGTTTTCAGAGATTTTTAGTGCAAAATACCCGTGGTCGATTTTCTTTGAGACACAATGAACCCACTCGATACAATGATGACTCTCGGTTGTCGTGAAAATCTCGAGGATTCAAATACAGACACATGATAACAAAACGATAGTAAAATCAAACTAGTGCCGATCGATGAGAATTTTGCAATTTAGTGGGATCATCCATGTTTAACCACTCATCTCAGTCGAACCCACCTATCTCTGATCTCTAATCGAGTCATATCTGTGTCGTAATGATCTCGGTAGATGAGCACTATCGAGTAGTCGATTCTTGGTCGAATTCTCAAGTTTATTGCATTAAAATTCCTTAACGGCTTCCCTAGATACTCTAGTTATTTCGAGAGTGATTAGCTTTGAGAATAGCCCTATAGGCGCGTTAATGAAATGCCCGATTTATTCAGTATAAAACAAGACTGAAAATCTGAGATGTCACATCCCGTCATGTGATGTCTAGCCATCCACCTCCAACTCGCTGTCCTACATGTTGAGCCTATCCCCTAAGCCTCCTCAGGCCTAGTCGAGCTCCTGTCCAATTGCCTGAGCCGTCTCTATCGCCTTTCAACCACCGTTGACCATCGCCATTGTGGCATCCCAAAAATTCAAGACAAGCTCTAAGGTGTATTAAAGCCCATAATTAGGTAATGAAATTACCTATGGTTTATGCTTTAGCCATTAGTCTCCTTTTAAGACTAAGCGATATGTGCTTGTGTTCATGAGTTTTTAAATTAGTAATATAGGATAAATTAATAAGAATGATTTATTCTTGGCCATGTGAAATTTAAAATTTGAAATTTATAAAAGAAATAATTAAAGATGAATAATTGAAAATGAAATTGTGGGTTTAATTAGGTTGGGCCTTAGGCCCATTGGCTTGAGCTTTTGGTGGGCCGAATGGTCGGCCCAATTGAGGCCAATGAGGAGTGACTGTCGACCAAGGGGGGGAGGAGTGGCCGGCCCACTTCTTCCAATTCAAGCCCAAGCCCAAGCCCATCTTGCATGAGCTTGGCCAAGTGGCAAAAAGGAGGATTGCATGCATTGGCTTGTGGAGAGGCAAATAATCATTGCCAATGATGGAGATTTGGGGAAATAAAAGGGGAAAGAGAGAGAGAGGGTGGCCGGTGAGTGGCATTCGGCCAAGCCAAAGAGAGAGAGAGAGTTGCGAGAGAGAGAGGGTCGCCAAGAGGGAGGAGGAGAAGGAGCCTTTCGCCCATCGCCGCCCGCACGCCGTCTGTCCGTCGCCGGTGTGCCTTCCCTTTTGCTGTCATCCGTTCGGTCTTAGAGTCAAGTTGGGATCGATTTCCACTCTTGCATGTGTGTCTTGCATGTGTGATTCATTGGTGGTAGATCTCGGATGTTAGGGTAGGCAAAACCCAAGCTAGAATGTGACTTGTTCTTGAGAATGCTTGTTGATTTCATGTGAACTGCTCGACCCAGAATCTTGTGGAGGCTTGCATGTACGTTTCGAGTTGGATTTTGACTTTTATTCCTTCATGAAAGTTGTAGCCAACATCTTAAACTACAACATAATAAAATTTTGGACAAAATGGTGGAGATTAAAGGGGTCAAACCCAAGTTTTGTTTGAACAAAAAGGGCGGAAGAGAGAGGGATGGAGCTGGGCAAGAGAGAGACAGAGGCGCGCGGAGGGCAACCGACGAGTGGTGGAGTACGCGGGCGAGGCGGAGCAGTGACGGTAGCTCTGGTTTTCTTCTCTCGACGCCGTTGTTCTGCTTCCGTTTCTGCTTCTCTTCAGTCGAACAAAATCGAGAGGGAGAGGAGGGGAGAGAGTGTCGAGGGAGTGAGATAAAGATGAGAGAGAGAGAGAGAGTATATAGGTTTGAAAAGTCAAAAATTAAAAAGTGGAGGACAGCCGTGCATTCGGTGGAAGGGGGCTCAAGCACGAGGGAAAAGAAAAAGAGAGGGAGAGAAAGAGAAAAAGGAAAAAGAAAGAAAGAAAGAGAGAGAGAAAGGGGGAAAGGTGTTTGGCCAAATAAGGAAAGGTGAAATGAGAATAAATTCAAAAGAAAAGAATTTTCTCAAATAGAAAATTCTTATTTCAATTTCTTTTGAATAAGCTCATAAATTCCCAAAAGAATTTCATATTAGAGTTCTCGATTCCCCTCTTGCATTTTTGCATCCAATATCCCTCTTGAATTTCTCTCAAATGACTCTCATAAAATCAATTGATGTCTCACTTATCAAATTGATTATTTTCTTTATTCAAGAATCCCTCATACTCCTCAATTTCACAATCCCCGGCTTCAACTGAATGAAAACGGCCATATTTATCCAGTCGAAATTAGAACCAGAAAATCAGGATGTCACAGTGAATCAATGCCTCGATCAATTTGTTTGATTATCGAAACTGAACATGCTTATAAATTTCTCACATCTCCATGCAGTAATAAATAATATAGGATGCTGCTTCACAGGATCCTAGTGTGAAATGTTGCTTCTGTTGATCATCACATGGCATGTACAACCCCCAAGTCTGAGGACACACTATAAAGTATGAATGTTCAATGTGGCGCATCTCTGCAGTGCTTGGAGAAGTTGCTTCTGTTTTGGAGGTTCATGGGCCAATCCAACCTAACACCAAGACACGGGTTTCTCTATTTTTGTATGTCATATTATCTTTCACGTCTAAAAGAATAACAAGTTAAAACAAGCGTAAACCGACCGTCAAACTGGTCGCAATTTTGAATTATTGTTAATGTTTTGGGGGACTGTTAGAGGCTGCGAGGGAACAAACATGTAGAAAAAGAGGCATGCGCGATGGGTCTGGATAAATCTCTAGCCAAATTCTTATTCCAAAACCTGATATACTGTGGATTGTTGTGTAACTAAGCATTCGTTTGGTTGAGTCTTCCTAAACCAACCATAAGTCAGGAATTTCCAATGAAAAACATATTAAGTAATGTATTTTTTGAGAAAGTAACAGTCAACAACATCCGGTTTCGCGCTTTCTCCCCCACCAAGGGGGGAGGGGTTCGAAACGCCGCATCCCCATTGTGCGACTCACCCGTGGCTGGGTCTGTGGTGGTGGTCTAGTTCACCCCGTGATGGATTTATGAGATGGGCTTAAGGCCCATCCGCTCAAGTTGGGCCCAAAAGGGCCCGGCCCACAGGAATAGAGCCCGTGGAGGGGGAAGGAATAAAAGGGATGAGAGAGAGAGAGAAGACAACGTTTTGGAAAATAACGTACGTCTTTTCTCTTCTCACGCTCTCTCTCTCCCAAAAAAGAAAAGGCAAATAAGCATACGACGCGCTTTCCTTCCCTTCAAGGCATCATCGGATCGAACGGGGCAAGAATTTCTTCCTTTTCTTCGGCATTGGTGTTTAATCTGTGGCTAACAAGGTACGCTCGAATCCGTGGTGTGCTTTACGATCGGTGATGCGTGTTTTCCCGGGCTTCGTCTTCCGCATTGATTTAGGGGTTCGATTCGGTGTCGAATCCGGTTTTCGGGGATCCGTTATTCCCAACATTGGTATCAGAGCCCTAGTTCACGTTTTCCCAATCAATTTGATGTTTTTTCATTGATTTTTCGCGAAAAAGTTTCGGCCGTACGGATCGGGGCGAGAAATCCCGACACCCGAGCATTGTTCGGCCATTTTTCTGAGTTTTCGTAAGTCGAAATAAAATTCTGAAGGAACTGGGAGAAGCACGACGTCGAGACGAGTCCGGCGATGTGTCGACCGCCGCCGGCCGCCGCCCCACGCGCCCACACGCGTGGCCGAAAGGCGCTGCGCGTGGGCGCGACGCTCCCAAAGCGCTGGCTTTGGTCAGCGCGTGCGGCGCACGCGTCGGTCGGCGAACCGGCACGTGCATGCCGCCAGCGGGCGAACCGGCACGCGCCGGTCCGCGGACCAACGCGTGCTAACGTCACGTGATGATGTCAGCGTGACGTCATCAAACGGTCGGTAACCGTTTGGATGATGTCACCGATGATGTCATCACCGACGACGTTTCGCCGGACGGTCACCGGCCGGCGACCCGACCCGACCGGAGACCCGACCCGACTCGCTGACGAAGGCACGTGCCAGGCACGTGCGGATGACGTCTGCGTGACGTCATCCCCCGCACGCGCGCGGCACGTGCGTCGGTCCGCACGAGCTATCCGACCGGCCCGACCGATCCGACCGGTCCGACGACCGACGACCGTTGACCCTCTGACCGTTGACCGTTGACTTTGACCGTTGACTGTTTACTTTGACCGTTGACCAGAAAAAAAAAAAAAAAAAAAAAAAGGAATTTGTTTCTTTTTCAGTCATGCCTATGTGGGTTATAAGTAATCCATTTTTTTATTCTGCATTTGTTGCATGAATTTTGGAAAATTATGTATTTTCCCTCATATATATTATGGATTATAAGTGATCCATTTTTTAGTTCTGCATTTGTTGCAGGAACTATGATGCGTTATGCAAGGATACCTGCAATCCCGAGAACGGACGAGGGAAATGCAAGACTTAAGAGGCTGATGACAGAGTTAGCTGATTATCGGTGGCATGACGGTGATTTAGTATCACATGTGGTCAGGGTCAATCAGATGATACAGGAAATCATCTGGAATGGTTATCTTATTCCGGATTTTGAGAAGGTGCCGGCTTTGATGAACACTCTTCCACCTGAATGGCAAGCAGTGTTGGATCGGCTATGGGAGGTCAACGTGGTCCCGGGTTATAGGAGGCTGGTGGAAGCTTTTGTGAGAGAGCACTATAGGATTGAGTTGACCAAAACTTCAACCCTTAGATTGAGCGCCACATGGCGCCGAGTGAATGCGCCTTGGAGGCGACATGAAAGCTCTCCAAAAGTTTTTCCATGGTTGGCAAATGTGCCTTCAGTTTTCTCTGATGTTTTGACTGATAGATTAGAAGGACATTCCCTATTTATTTCTTTGATTGATTATGTAATGATTACTACCTAATTGTGTTAATTGAAAGCATTATTGATTTTTTAATTGTATGTCAATTATCTGTTGCTTTATGTTATTGCTGGTTGCTTTGTGGGTAATTAGTCAGGGTAGTAATAGAAGTTTTTGTAACTTCATAGAATTTTTTTGCATAAGATAATTATATTAATAATAATTTTATGTTAGGATTTTTGGAGGATGATTGGAAACATAGTGACCTTTTGATTCTGAAACCTTACTTGAAGTTATTTATTAATATGATGGGTCTATGCAAATAGGGATGCATAAATGATAGGCATTAATTATTATTGCATGTATGTCGATGTGTTCGAACGATGGTTCAAAGAATCGAGAATGTAATTGCTGATATGAATGGCAATAATTGTGAAATATTGAATATGAAGATTCAATATGTGCTGGAAAAGCAAGAAGCACTAGAAGCTCTTGACCACATTATGGAAGATATTGAGGGTGTCGTGCACCACCTTGAGCTAGTAGAGGACCGCCTAACGGTATTTGAGCCGAAAATAGACATTTGCTATGCTGGTTCTAGCTCAGAAAGGGCTTTGTGCTCTAAGCGCAAGCGTATTGATCCGTTCAATATGTGGGAATGCAAAGGATCAAGTCCTTATTGCAAGAAATCAAGAGTTAACCAACACAAGAGAGGAAAACGTCCTCAAGTGAAGAAAATGTCAAGAGTGATATGTTACAATTGTGACAAGAGAAGTCACTATGCTCGCGACTATCGTGAGCCAAAGAAGGAATGCACCTCTTGTACATTTGAGAACTTTGCTTATGTGTCAAGTTCAATATTATTGGCTGAATCCAATCCTTTGTGGAATGTAGATTCAGGAGCGACAGACCATGTAGCAAAGGATAGAGGATCCTTTGTGGAATTCCGACGAGTACCAACTGGAACTGAGTGGATCCATATCGGAAACAACTCTAGAGCTGATGTAAAGGGATTGGCACCTGCCAATTGAACATGCATGGTGAACGCATCTTGATGTTCTATATGCTCTGGAGATTCGTCGAAATTTAGTGTCTGTCTTAGTGTTGGTTAAGCTTGTTTTTAGTGTGAACTTCCATAATAGAGATGTAGATTTGTATTTGGATACAAACTACTATGGTTGTGGTCACTTTCTAGATGGTTTTATTGTACTAAATGTTGACTGTGGTGATGTCAATATGTTATCCCCTTGTTTCACGTCTTCTATCTTATATGATAATGATGTGAATATGATGGCATGCTAGACTTGGTCATATGGGCCAACAACATATGAAAAGACTAGCCAAAAAGGGCTTGTTGGGCAATATTAAAAAAGTTGATTTGTCCATATGTGAGCATTGCCTAGTAGGGAAAATGACAATGAAACCATTTGAAAAGATAAAAGAGCTGAATTCCTCTGCATTTAATCTATATTGATGTCTGTGGTTCAATGAATGTGAGAGGAAGACAATGGGTTGTTTGTTTCATCACTTTTATAGATGATTCTACTTGATTTGGATATGTCTATTTGATTTCTCATAAATCTGAGGCATAAGTTGTTTCAAAATGTTTATGAATCTGGCAGAAAATCAATTAGACAAGAAAATAAAGGTATTTAGATCCGATCGAGGTTAAGAATATTTATCTGATAAGTTCAGAAAATTATGTGATGAAAAAGGAATAGAAAGATAGTTGTCTATTCTATATACTCCTCAACAAAATGGTGTTGCGGAGAGAAGAAACAGAACCCTACTGGAATGGTTAGGTCCATAATGGCGCATGCTAACTTACCCATCACTTTTTTGGAGTGATGTGTTGTTAACTGCTGCCTATATACTTAACCGGGTGCCTTCCAAATCGGTTATTTCCACTTCATATGAGTTATGGACAGTTAGAACACCGGACTTAAGTTTTCTTAAGCCATGGGGTTGTGCTGCCTATATTCATGAGTCCTCTCACAAGTTTGGGAAACTTGGTCCCAAAGAAAATAAGAGTATTTTCATGAGATACTGCGAACACTCAAAGAGGTATGTGTTCATAGGTGAGCAGGAAAGTGGGAATATAACTGAATTTGAATCACGGGATGTCACATCCTTAGTGGATGAATTTTCTAAGAGGGGCGAAATAAGGGAAAATAACTCCCTATTTGAAACCTTGGATCAAGATAATGATGTCGGTGGAGTTCGTTCAAGTGGGAGTAATATGAGATGTAATGAATTGAATTCAACTCATTCTCAATTGCAACCACCTGATGTGACGACATCATCATTACCTAATCCAAGTGGGAGCATGATGGGGAATGATGTGTTAAGTGTACAATCTCCCATACGGTGAACAAGTCGCCAAAGTATTCCCCGTCGATGTTTTGACATTGAAAGGGAAACTTTTATGGTTGCTCCACAAGATGAGGATGAGCCAAGAAATATTAATGAGGCTTTGAACTGCCCTAATAAGGAAAAATGGATTCATGCAATGAAAGAGGAAATGGAGTCAATGAAATCAAACCAAGTCTGGGAACTGGTTGATCTTCCAAAAGGACGCAAAGCTATAGGAACAAGTAGGTTCTCTAAATAAAGCGAAAGGCTGATGGCTCAATAGAAAGGCATAAGGCTCGCCTTGTGGCGAAGGGGTATAATCAACAGGAAGAAATTGATTATGAAAATACATTTTCTCCTGTAGTGAGATTTACCTTGATTCGCATTATTCTGGCAATAGTGACTAGTATGGATCTTGAGTTACATCAAATGGATGTAAAGACTGCTTTCCTCAATGGAGAATTAGAGGAAGGAATATATATGGAACAACCTGCTGGTTTCATAGTGAAAGGTCAAGAAGAAAAGGTATGTTGACTTTGGGGGTCGATATATGGCCTTAAGCAGTCATCGAGACAAAGGTATATACATTCTCATAATGCCATAGTGGCATATGATTTTACAATGATAGATGATGATCATTGTGTATATATCAAAATATCCAATGATCAATTTGTGATCATATCATTATATGTTGATGATATACTAATTGCCGGAAGCAATATGGAGTTGGTTAATACTTGTCAAGAGATAGTTGTCTTCTAACTTTGAGATGAAGGATATGGGTGAGGCTGCATACATTCTTGGAGTTAAGATTTCGAGAGATCGTTTTTGAAGAGATCGTTGTCTCTTTCGCAAGAATCATATATAAATAAGATTCTTGAACGATTTCGTATGCAAGATTATAAACCCATAGACACTCCTATTGCAAAAAGGTGAAGGATTGAGCCATAGTCTATGTCCAAGGACTCCACAAGAGAAGGAACAAATGAAACATGTTCCTTATACTAGTGCTGTTGGGAGCTTGATGTATGCTATGATGTGTACAACACCCGACATATGCTTTGCAGTCGGAATGGTGACCAGATACCTATCCAATCCAGGTCAAGCACATTGGAAAGCCGTTAAGAGAATACTGAGGTATCTAAAGGGGACTGCTGATTATACACTGAGTTATTAAGGAAAGGATCTGCAACTCAAAGGCTATTCTAATACTGATTGGAGAGGAGATTTAAATGAAAGGAAATCTACCTCTGGGTTTGTTTTCTTACCGAATAATGGCACCATATGTTGGAGCAGTAAGAAACAAAAGTGTATAGCCTTGTCCACGATGCAAGTTGAGTTCGTGGCATTATCAGCAGTAGTGTAAGAAAGTGTTTGGCTTAAGAGATTTTTGGATCATTTAGGTATTATTAGAAGTGCTGCAGATTTATTGTTGGTTAACTGTGGTAGCCAAGCAGCAAAAAGCGTATACCAAAGATCCAAAATATCATGGCAAGACCAAACCTATAGATACCAAGTATAATCTTGTCAAGGATATGGTTGCACGAAAAGATGTGAACTTAGAGTACATACTACGCATGGAATGGTAGCAGATCCTATGACAAAGCCAATACCTAGAGATGTGTTTTGTGGCCATATGAAATCTCTAGGATTGCGTAGAGACTGATGTACTGAATATTGTATTTTCCCTAAGTGTTCACAATTTGATGAATTTGTGTTTTTCATCATCAATGCCTATGAATCTTTGTTTAATCCTTATGCATCTTAATGTTTAGTGCATTACTTTAAGTTGAGAAGTATGTCGGACAAATATAAGATTAGCCCACTCACACGGGTAATCACCTCTATTTACTGTGTGATAAATAGAGATGAGACTGTTTTTAAGCTTATTATCTAGGTGATAATCGAGAGCTCAAGCTTAAAACACGTATGTCGCCTTAACTGAGTGTTGAGATGAGGACATAATACTTACTATGTCCGAAAGTAAAATACCCCACATGTTTTACTTTATCTGTCTAAGATGCCAGATGTGAGTTCTGATGAATTTTGTGAATGAGTAGATATGTGAACTCAAGTTAGACATTGGGAATGTCTGAACTATCATCTGTACGGTATAAAAGGTGTAGACATACGCTCCATGGGAAAGGAGTTAATACCGTAATACGTATTTCATACTACGTATGCATGAGACGACCAATAAGAGTGGCAAAAGTTTGATCTCAACTTTTATGTCGTGTGAGACTCTTGAGGAAGAGAGTTCCTCAATTTCTTAGTCCCCTCATGACTCTTACTTATTCTCAAGATTTCTATTTAGTGTTTGCTATCTTAGGATGTTGCTAATGGTCATGAGTGATTCGATCTAATGGGGCATTTCTAGAAAAGCAAGCTGGACTGAAATTGAGAGTTTGAAGGAAAGAGGAAGATCGTTTTTGGAGAATCACATTGTAGTTTTGTATTCACCGGTTAACCAATTATGACTATCTTTGTGATAATCATAATTGTGAATACAATATATATATCATTGTTTAAAAGAGATCAAGAGAGATATAAATGTGATCGATCGATCTAGGGTACTGCATACTAAATCTACTCGGAGTGTGATGCCCATTATGAGCTGCTATATATTCCTAACAGATGTATAGCAACGAGCTCTCAAAGTATGCTGGTCGCACGGATTATTCACCGGTATGAATGTTGAAGAGAGGAAAAGAGGATTATGTTCGGCCCACCATGTTAAGTGAGAGTCTATGATGGATTTTTCTCTGATGGGGCTGAGTAGGGCCTGTCCGCCCATGTTGGTTTTGCACCACCATGTGCGAGTGGGAGATGATGGATTTATGAGATGGGCTTAAGGCCCATCCGCTCAAGTTGGGCCCAAAAGGGCCCGGCCCACAGGAATAGGGCCCGTGGAGGGGGAAGGAATAAAAGGGATGAGAGAGAGAGAGAAGACAACGTTTTGGAACATAACGTACGTCTTTTCTCTTCTCACGCTCTCTCTCTCCCAAAAAAGAAAAGCCAGTAAGCATACGGCGCGCTTTCCTTCCCTTCAAGGCGTCATCGGATCGAACGGGGCCAGAATTTCTTCCTCTTCTTCGGCATTGGTGTTTAATCTGTGGCTAACAAGGTACGCTCGAATCCGTGGTGTGCTTTACGATCGGTGATGCGTGTTTTCCCGGGCTTCGTCTTCCGCATTGATTTAGGGGTTCGATTCGGTGTCGAATCCGGTTTTCGGGGATCCGTTATTCCCAACACCCCGGATTTACCTCGCCGGCTACCGGCTGTTCGGGGGTTCCCGGATCACAAAAAAAAAAAAATCTGTTTTTAACAAGAGAGTTATCATTTTTGAATTTTGTAAAGGGCACGCAGCCTATCATAAATCAGAACTGTTGATTTCTTTTTCTATCTCAATGGAGGTTTGGTCAACACAATAATCAATTTTCTCGATCAAATTTAGACAACTTTTGGTAAGACAAGTTGTTATTTCAAAAAATTCACGTCATGTGCTCATTCTCCACCGTAAATTTCTTCCGCCTTTCGTTGTCCACTTTTGTGGTACTCATTTTCTGAGCGAAGGATGATGGTGGTGGGAAAGTCAATTCACCGAAAAGACAATTATGCCCTTTTGGAATAAAAATAAAATGACGATTCATCTGGATGCGTGCCACCGGGCAACGACAGTTGCAGCACGAGACAAAGCAAGTTCGCCGGGAAGAACCGCGCCTCCGCCGTAAAAGAACCCTCCGAGATGGCCGAGAAGAGCAAAGTGCTGGTGATCGGAGGCACTAGATACATCCCGGCTTTTTGTATTTTTTCTCATTCAGATGCTTTTGAAATTTTTCGAAGACACGCCCATGTCATCCCTAATGTCTTTATGAAAAAGCACGTTTAATGAGCGACACCCTCAAGTTTCTTCTAACTCAGTAAATTAAGTTAAGAGTAATGATAAAATGGGGCTCGCTATGTGAAGCGACCGTCAGCATTTCCCATTTTAGTCTCAGCAAATAAAAAATATATATGGAGGTGTGGCAAAAACTATTCTCAAAGTTTTTCTATTTAACCGTAGATATATTTATTTCGTTATTTTCATTAGATAAACTATGTGAAATTATTGTTGCTGCCTATATGAAATCTTATCACATGTGCCAGATACGAAGAAAAGTTGGTGAAATCAATCATTCAGAAAGTGTTGAGCCAGCCGAAGAAAAAGTTTGAGTTTGTTATTCCTGAGCATTTGGTCGGAATTGATAGTCACGTGGTGAAAGTTATGAAATTTGCGGATAATAATTCTCGTGCCACCCTATTTGTCGCATGCATGGAATATGTGGCATTGGTAAGACGGCTTTTGTTAAAACCATCTACACCAAGCTCTCAAATCAATTTGAGTATTGTAGCTTCATTCCTAATGTTAGGGAATCTTGTAAGCATATTGGTCTTGCTTACTTGCAAAATCAATTAATTTTTGATATATTGAAGCGAAAAAATCAAGTTGATAATAAGGACGAAGGGATTAATTTCATCTCATCTAACTTTGGAACTAAGAAACTCCTTATTCTTCTTGATGATGAGGATTCGAACGCTTAAAGGACGAGTAGTTCTTTCATGTTCGGTAGACGTGTGAATATAAACTAATGTTGTATATAACTTAGTTTGCAGTGTATATAAAAGTTTGTTGTGATTTTCAAAATTATGGCCCTGCTTTTCTATACCATCTTCGTGTTGTCAGGGGATTTACTTATTCGCTTCCACGTGTATATTAAAATAAATGGGTCGGTAACGTATTCTGGGATGTTGCAATTTAATCGACCGCCGAGGGATTGGCACGCATTCAAGGATCGAGGTGTGACATAGCTCATTGCCCATTCTATACCCTTTAAAAAAAAAATTGAATTGGTATAGATGTCAGAGGTTTAATAACTTTATACTAATCGTTTCATATATGGACGCTCGTAATGCTGCTTTTTTCTCACATAGAGGTTATGAATTACAAAAATAGTTATCTTGTATTGCCTAATTAATTAAAGAAGGGTAATCTTGTTATCAATCCTCCCAAGAAAAAGACTTCATCGAACCACGAAGCAATAGCATGGCGACTATGAAGCTCTATGATATCATGCTACCATATGGATGTAGAGGAGCTCATTGCCATTTTATACCCTTTTCTAAGAAAAATTGAATTGGCATAGATGTCAAAGGTTTACCAACTTTCTACTAATCACTCCATATATGGACACTCATAATGCAGCTTTTTTCTCACATAGAGGTTACGAATTACAAACATAGTAATCTTGTATTGGCCAATTAATTTAAGAAGGGTAATCTTGTGATCAACCCTCCCAAGAAAAAGAATTCATTAAACCTCAAAACAATAGCATGGCAAGCTATCAAGCTCTAAGATATCATGCTACCATATGGATGTAGAGTAGCTCATTGCCCATTTTATACCCTTTTGAAAAAAAAAATGAATTGGGATAGATGTCAAAGGTTTAATAACTTTCTACTAATCACTCCATATATGGAAACTCATAATGCTGATTTTTTCTCACATAGAGGTTATGAATTACAAATATAGTAATCTCTTATTGCCCAATTAATTAAAGAAGGGTAATCTTGTGATCAACCCTTTCAAGAAAAAGAATTCATTGAACCTCAAAACAATAGCATGGCGGCTATCAAGCTTTATGATATCATGCTACCATATGGATGTAGAGTAGCTCATTGCCCATTTTATACCCTTTTGAAAAAAAAAAATGAATTGGGATAGATGTCAAAGGTTTAATAACTTTCTACTAATCACTCCATATATGGAAACTCATAATGCTGATTTTTTCTCACATAGAGGTTATGAATTACAAATATAGTAATCTCTTATTGCCCAATTAATTAAAGAAGGGTAATCTTGTGATCAACCCTTTCAAGAAAAAGAATTCATTGAACCTCAAAACAATAGCATGGCGGCTATCAAGCTTTATGATATCATGCTACCATATGGATGTAGAGTAGCTCATTGCCCATTTTATACCCCTGTTTTTTTCATATGATAAAAGTCAACGTAAAAAAGTAGTTTGGACTAGTTCCTCATCAATTACGATTACTTAAATTCATAGGACCATCAAAATTAAATTTTCTTGTTTGGTTGCTAAGTTATGTATTTTATTTCTCAAGAATTTAAATAATCACTTAAATGAAACAAAATCATTATCTTCCGTCTATTTTCCCACTTTCCATGTACCCTTTTTCTAGTAAAGGATAACCTCAACAAGAAAAATTATTTCAATGATAAGACGATTACGCCCTTCCAGAATCATCCAATGACACTTCGTCCCATCCTGACGATAAGAACCCCACCTTTTAGCTCTCTCTCTCTCTCTCTCTCTCTCTCTCTCTCTCTCTCTCTCTCTCTCTCCAGATATAGCAAAGTCACGTTAGAGACCGATAAAGTTCACCGGAAAACACCACGCCCGCTGTGTAAAAACCCTCCAAGATGGCAGAGATGAGCAACGTCTTGGTGATCGGAGGCGCCGGATACATTGGAAAGTTCATCATGAAAGCGTGTGCAAAGTCCGATCAGCCTACCTTTGTTCTCGAGACGGAGTCCACCCTCTCCAACCCCACCAACGCCGAAATCATCAAAGGTTTCAAGAGCTTAGGCGTGAACCTAGTCCATGTGAGTAGCTATTCACGTGTGATTCCGTTAGTTTCCCATGTTCGGTGCTGCTTCGAGGAATTGAAGCATCCCATGCCATTTGATTTTGCTCCGAATTCCGAGAAATGTCTTTTATTTTGGGGAGAACCCGGGGACACGATACACCATGGCCAAACGCAATCCAGGATCAATTTCTCCCCCGATACTAAATCAACTTAAAATCTCTTAGCCCCCAACAACAACCAGCAATGTATATCCTCACAACATGCAAATATAACGCCGAAATAATAAGTAGAAAAAGCAAATAACGACACCAAGGATTTATCGTGGAAAACCCAATGCGCGAAAAATCACGGACCGCCCAAAAACATCCACTAATCACCAAGAATAGCATGATACACAAAGTATTCTTCTCTAGTCACACACTAGAGGCTCAACATCATCATTACAATAATCCTATTCTCACCACATAGGTAGACAAACAAGTTAGGAGCAAGAAAACCTTAACCGCAACTGGAGAATTTGGGGATGGTTCTCGACGAACAAAAATCATCAACTTGTAGCCCTCGATCTCACGAACAAATACTGAAATTTGAGCCGATTTATTCAACATTTGGCCTTTGAATCAAAGCCGCAAAGTTGCAGCCCTCTTCCTTTCTTCTCTTCTCCCTTGCTTGCAGTTTTCTTTTTCTCTCTCCTCCCTTTTCTTTTTCGACGGATGCACACCACCACGCACGACACTCCACTTCTTTTTGTTTTGCTTTTTCTTCCCGTTTTTTTTTTTTTTTTAAAGCTAGCTAGGCCCCACATGAAGATGGACCCAACCAACAAATCTCCCCCTCCACCTCATGTGGGAAGCTTCGTCATGCCTGCTTTTCTTCTACAAGCGTCAAGCTTCACCACGGGTAAGGCTTTGGTCATCATGTCAGACTTATTGTTGTCGTTATGAACTTTCTCAAGTAGGAAGAGCTTCTCTTCTAGCATTTCTCGGATCCAATGATACTTCACATCAACTTTCTTCGATCTTGAATGAAACACCGGATTCTTGCTAAGATGGATGGCACTCATGCCCAAACTTCTCTTGCTTCAAGCCCAACTCTTGTAGGAATTTTTCCATGCACAAAAGTTATTTACCTCCTTTGGTAATAGCAATATACTCCCCTTCAGTTGTAGACAAAGCGGTAACTTTTTGCAATCTCGATTGCCATGAAACAGCTCCCCCTGCAAAGATTATTATAAAACCCGATGTGGATTTTCAGGAATCAACATCACCGGCATAGTTCGCATCCGTGTAGCCACTCAACTGAGGCTTTACATTTCCATAACACAAGCAAAGTGTCGAATTGCCTCTAAGATATCTCAGAATCCATTTAACAACAATCCAATGCTTCTTACCTGGATTAGAGAGAAATCTACTCACAACACCAACTACATGAGCAATATCAGGTCTTGTACAAACCATGGCGTACATCAAACTACCCACGGCGGATGCATAGGGAATTTTCATCATCTCAACCTTCTCTTTCTCACTTGAAGGACACTCATTACTACTTAACTTGAAATGGCCTGCAAGTGAAGTACTCACCGGTTTACATGTGCTCATGTTGAATCTTTGAAGCACCTTCTCAATATACTTCTCTTGAGATAACCACAATTTCTTATTCTTCATATCACGAGTAATTCTCATGCCTAAGATTTGTTTAGTCGGGCCTAGGTCTTTCATTGCAAAAGCTTTACTCAACTCATTTTTCAAGCTCTTAATTTTATCGACATCATGCCCAACAATCAACATATCATCCACATAAAGTAGGAGAATAAGAAAATCATTATCTGAGAATCTTTTCATAAAGACACAAGAATCAGAGTTTGTCTTACCCTATCCTTGTTCTTTCATGAATGATTCAAACTTCATACACAAGAATCGGTACACAATTCACCACCGCCAAACGCAATCTAGGATCAAATTCTCCCCAATACTAAATCAACTTGAAGCGCCCAGCGACAACCAGCAATGTATAGCCTCACAATATGCAAATATAACATCGAAATAATAAGTAGACAAAGCAAATAACGACACCAAGGATTTAACGTGGAAAACCCAACATGGAAAAAACCACGGACAGTGCAAAAACATCCACTAATCACCAAGAATAGCAGGATACACAAAATATTCTTCTCTAGTCACACACTAGAGGCTCAACATCAACATTACAATCATTTTTTTCTCACCACATAGGTAGACAAACAAGTTGGGAGCAAGAAAGCCTTAACCACAACTGGAGAATTCAGGGATGGTTCTCGACGAACAAAAACCATCAACTTGCAGCCCTCGGTCTCCCGAACAACATACTGAAATTTGAGCTGATTCCATCAATATTTGGCCTTCGAATCAAAGCCGCAAAGTTGCAGCCCTCTTCCTTTCTTCTCTTCTCCCTTGCTTGCAGTTTTTTGTTTCTCTCTCCTCTCTTTTCTTTTTCGATGGATGCACAGCTCCACCCACGACACTCCACTTCTTTTCGTTTTGTTTTGTTTTCTTCTTCTTCTTCTTCTTCTTCTTTTTTTTTAATTTAACGCTGGCTGGGCCTCACATAAAGGTGGACCCAGCCAACATTTAATCTGTAGTACCGGAGTCAATTTTCATCTTAATCTTTCACAAGATCGAGTTGATGGAGTCACGTTACAATTCAGCGTGCTTTTTCTCTTCTCTGATATTTCGGCCTCGTAAGTTGGCGAAACCAGAAACAATCTCCCTCTCGTTTTTCACACTAATTGACGAATCTCCTCAGCTTCGCATGCTGAAACGAACGAGTACATTTTTAGACGAGTCTGATGAAAATTTC
>CM029450.1:39865-42365 GCA_017140165.1 Eucalyptus shirleyi
AAACCCTAAACCCTAAACCCTAAACCCTAAACCCTAAACCCTAAACCCTAAACCCTAAACCCTAAACCCTAAACCCTAAACCCTAAACCCTAAACCCTAAACCCTAAACCCTAAACCCTAAACCCTAAACCCTAAACCCTAAACCCTAAACCCTAAACCCTAAACCCTAAACCCTAAACCCTAAACCCTAAACCCTAAACCCTAAACCCTAAACCCTAAACCCTAAACCCTAAACCCTAAACCCTAAACCCTAAACCCTAAACCCTAAACCCTAAACCCTAAACCCTAAACCCTAAACCCTAAACCCTAAACCCTAAACCCTAAACCCTAAACCCTAAACCCTAAACCCTAAACCCTAAACCCTAAACCCTAAACCCTAAACCCTAAACCCTAAACCCTAAACCCTAAACCCTAAACCCTAAACCCTAAACCCTAAACCCTAAACCCTAAACCCTAAACCCTAAACCCTAAACCCTAAACCCTAAACCCTAAACCCTAAACCCTAAACCCTAAACCCTAAACCCTAAACCCTAAACCCTAAACCCTAAACCCTAAACCCTAAACCCTAAACCCTAAACCCTAAACCCTAAACCCTAAACCCTAAACCCTAAACCCTAAACCCTAAACCCTAAACCCTAAACCCTAAACCCTAAACCCTAAACCCTAAACCCTAAACCCTAAACCCTAAACCCTAAACCCTAAACCCTAAACCCTAAACCCTAAACCCTAAACCCTAAACCCTAAACCCTAAACCCTAAACCCTAAACCCTAAACCCTAAACCCTAAACCCTAAACCCTAAACCCTAAACCCTAAACCCTAAACCCTAAACCCTAAACCCTAAACCCTAAACCCTAAACCCTAAACCCTAAACCCTAAACCCTAAACCCTAAACCCTAAACCCTAAACCCTAAACCCTAAACCCTAAACCCTAAACCCTAAACCCTAAACCCTAAACCCTAAACCCTAAACCCTAAACCCTAAACCCTAAACCCTAAACCCTAAACCCTAAACCCTAAACCCTAAACCCTAAACCCTAAACCCTAAACCCTAAACCCTAAACCCTAAACCCTAAACCCTAAACCCTAAACCCTAAACCCTAAACCCTAAACCCTAAACCCTAAACCCTAAACCCTAAACCCTAAACCCTAAACCCTAAACCCTAAACCCTAAACCCTAAACCCTAAACCCTAAACCCTAAACCCTAAACCCTAAACCCTAAACCCTAAACCCTAAACCCTAAACCCTAAACCCTAAACCCTAAACCCTAAACCCTAAACCCTAAACCCTAAACCCTAAACCCTAAACCCTAAACCCTAAACCCTAAACCCTAAACCCTAAACCCTAAACCCTAAACCCTAAACCCTAAACCCTAAACCCTAAACCCTAAACCCTAAACCCTAAACCCTAAACCCTAAACCCTAAACCCTAAACCCTAAACCCTAAACCCTAAACCCTAAACCCTAAACCCTAAACCCTAAACCCTAAACCCTAAACCCTAAACCCTAAACCCTAAACCCTAAACCCTAAACCCTAAACCCTAAACCCTAAACCCTAAACCCTAAACCCTAAACCCTAAACCCTAAACCCTAAACCCTAAACCCTAAACCCTAAACCCTAAACCCTAAACCCTAAACCCTAAACCCTAAACCCTAAACCCTAAACCCTAAACCCTAAACCCTAAACCCTAAACCCTAAACCCTAAACCCTAAACCCTAAACCCTAAACCCTAAACCCTAAACCCTAAACCCTAAACCCTAAACCCTAAACCCTAAACCCTAAACCCTAAACCCTAAACCCTAAACCCTAAACCCTAAACCCTAAACCCTAAACCCTAAACCCTAAACCCTAAACCCTAAACCCTAAACCCTAAACCCTAAACCCTAAACCCTAAACCCTAAACCCTAAACCCTAAACCCTAAACCCTAAACCCTAAACCCTAAACCCTAAACCCTAAACCCTAAACCCTAAACCCTAAACCCTAAACCCTAAACCCTAAACCCTAAACCCTAAACCCTAAACCCTAAACCCTAAACCCTAAACCCTAAACCCTAAACCCTAAACCCTAAACCCTAAACCCTAAACCCTAAACCCTAAACCCTAAACCCTAAACCCTAAACCCTAAACCCTAAACCCTAAACCCTAAACCCTAAACCCTAAACCCTAAACCCTAAACCCTAAACCCTAAACCCTAAACCCTAAACCCTAAACCCTAAACCCTAAACCCTAAACCCTAAACCCTAAACCCTAAACCCTAAACCCTAAACCCTAAACCCTAAACCCTAAACCCTAAACCCTAAACCCTAAACCCTAAACCCTAAACCCTAAACCCTAAACCCTAAACCCTAAACCCTAAACCCTAAACCCTAAACCCTAAACCCTAAACCCTAAACCCTAAACCCTAAACCCCCTAAACCCTAAACCCTAAACCCTAAACCCTAAACCCTAAACCCTAAACCCTAAACCCTAAACCCTAAACCCTAAACCCTAAACCCTAAACCC
>CM029450.1:52365-175505 GCA_017140165.1 Eucalyptus shirleyi
ACCCTAAACCCTAAACCCTAAACCCTAAACCCTAAACCCTAAACCCTAAACCCTAAACCCTAAACCCTAAACCCTAAACCCTAAACCCTAAACCCTAAACCCTAAACCCTAAACCCTAAACCCTAAACCCTAAACCCTAAACCCTAAACCCTAAACCCTAAACCCTAAACCCTAAACCCTAAACCCTAAACCCTAAACCCTAAACCCTAAACCCTAAACCCTAAACCCTAAACCCTAAACCCTAAACCCTAAACCCTAAACCCTAAACCCTAAACCCTAAACCCTAAACCCTAAACCCTAAACCCTAAACCCTAAACCCTAAACCCTAAACCCTAAACCCTAAACCCTAAACCCTAAACCCTAAACCCTAAACCCTAAACCCTAAACCCTAAACCCTAAACCCTAAACCCTAAACCCTAAACCCTAAACCCTAAACCCTAAACCCTAAACCCTAAACCCTAAACCCTAAACCCTAAACCCTAAACCCTAAACCCTAAACCCTAAACCCTAAACCCTAAACCCTAAACCCTAAACCCTAAACCCTAAACCCTAAACCCTAAACCCTAAACCCTAAACCCTAAACCCTAAACCCTAAACCCTAAACCCTAAACCCTAAACCCTAAACCCTAAACCCTAAACCCTAAACCCTAAACCCTAAACCCTAAACCCTAAACCCTAAACCCTAAACCCTAAACCCTAAACCCTAAACCCTAAACCCTAAACCCTAAACCCTAAACCCTAAACCCTAAACCCTAAACCCTAAACCCTAAACCCTAAACCCTAAACCCTAAACCCTAAACCCTAAACCCTAAACCCTAAACCCTAAACCCTAAACCCTAAACCCTAAACCCTAAACCCTAAACCCTAAACCCTAAACCCTAAACCCTAAACCCTAAACCCTAAACCCTAAACCCTAAACCCTAAACCCTAAACCCTAAACCCTAAACCCTAAACCCTAAACCCTAAACCCTAAACCCTAAACCCTAAACCCTAAACCCTAAACCCTAAACCCTAAACCCTAAACCCTAAACCCTAAACCCTAAACCCTAAACCCTAAACCCTAAACCCTAAACCCTAAACCCTAAACCCTAAACCCTAAACCCTAAACCCTAAACCCTAAACCCTAAACCCTAAACCCTAAACCCTAAACCCTAAACCCTAAACCCTAAACCCTAAACCCTAAACCCTAAACCCTAAACCCTAAACCCTAAACCCTAAACCCTAAACCCTAAACCCTAAACCCTAAACCCTAAACCCTAAACCCTAAACCCTAAACCCTAAACCCTAAACCCTAAACCCTAAACCCTAAACCCTAAACCCTAAACCCTAAACCCTAAACCCTAAACCCTAAACCCTAAACCCTAAACCCTAAACCCTAAACCCTAAACCCTAAACCCTAAACCCTAAACCCTAAACCCTAAACCCTAAACCCTAAACCCTAAACCCTAAACCCTAAACCCTAAACCCTAAACCCTAAACCCTAAACCCTAAACCCTAAACCCTAAACCCTAAACCCTAAACCCTAAACCCTAAACCCTAAACCCTAAACCCTAAACCCTAAACCCTAAACCCTAAACCCTAAACCCTAAACCCTAAACCCTAAACCCTAAACCCTAAACCCTAAACCCTAAACCCTAAACCCTAAACCCTAAACCCTAAACCCTAAACCCTAAACCCTAAACCCTAAACCCTAAACCCTAAACCCTAAACCCTAAACCCTAAACCCTAAACCCTAAACCCTAAACCCTAAACCCTAAACCCTAAACCCTAAACCCTAAACCCTAAACCCTAAACCCTAAACCCTAAACCCTAAACCCTAAACCCTAAACCCTAAACCCTAAACCCTAAACCCTAAACCCTAAACCCTAAACCCTAAACCCTAAACCCTAAACCCTAAACCCTAAACCCTAAACCCTAAACCCTAAACCCTAAACCCTAAACCCTAAACCCTAAACCCTAAACCCTAAACCCTAAACCCTAAACCCCTAAACCCTAAACCCTAAACCCTAAACCCTAAACCCTAAACCCTAAACCCTAAACCCTAAACCCTAAACCCTAAACCCTAAACCCTAAACCCTAAACCCTAAACCCTAAACCCTAAACCCTAAACCCTAAACCCTAAACCCTAAACCCTAAACCCTAAACCCTAAACCCTAAACCCTAAACCCTAAACCCTAAACCCTAAACCCTAAACCCTAAACCCTAAACCCTAAACCCTAAACCCTAAACCCTAAACCCTAAACCCTAAACCCTAAACCCTAAACCCTAAACCCTAAACCCTAAACCCTAAACCCTAAACCCTAAACCCTAAACCCTAAACCCTAAACCCTAAACCCTAAACCCTAAACCCTAAACCCTAAACCCTAAACCCTAAACCCTAAACCCTAAACCCTAAACCCTAAACCCTAAACCCTAAACCCTAAACCCTAAACCCTAAACCCTAAACCCTAAACCCTAAACCCTAAACCCTAAACCCTAAACCCTAAACCCTAAACCCTAAACCCTAAACCCTAAACCCTAAACCCTAAACCCTAAACCCTAAACCCTAAACCCTAAACCCTAAACCCTAAACCCTAAACCCTAAACCCTAAACCCTAAACCCTAAACCCTAAACCCTAAACCCTAAACCCTAAACCCTAAACCCTAAACCCTAAACCCTAAACCCTAAACCCTAAACCCTAAACCCTAAACCCTAAACCCTAAACCCTAAACCCTAAACCCTAAACCCTAAACCCTAAACCCTAAACCCTAAACCCTAAACCCTAAACCCTAAACCCTAAACCCTAAACCCTAAACCCTAAACCCTAAACCCTAAACCCTAAACCCTAAACCCTAAACCCTAAACCCTAAACCCTAAACCCTAAACCCTAAACCCTAAACCCTAAACCCTAAACCCTAAACCCTAAACCCTAAACCCTAAACCCTAAACCCTAAACCCTAAACCCTAAACCCTAAACCCTAAACCCTAAACCCTAAACCCTAAACCCTAAACCCTAAACCCTAAACCCTAAACCCTAAACCCTAAACCCTAAACCCTAAACCCTAAACCCTAAACCCTAAACCCTAAACCCTAAACCCTAAACCCTAAACCCTAAACCCTAAACCCTAAACCCTAAACCCTAAACCCTAAACCCTAAACCCTAAACCCTAAACCCTAAACCCTAAACCCTAAACCCTAAACCCTAAACCCTAAACCCTAAACCCTAAACCCTAAACCCTAAACCCTAAACCCTAAACCCTAAACCCTAAACCCTAAACCCTAAACCCTAAACCCTAAACCCTAAACCCTAAACCCTAAACCCTAAACCCTAAACCCTAAACCCTAAACCCTAAACCCTAAACCCTAAACCCTAAACCCTAAACCCTAAACCCTAAACCCTAAACCCTAAACCCTAAACCCTAAACCCTAAACCCTAAACCCTAAACCCTAAACCCTAAACCCTAAACCCTAAACCCTAAACCCTAAACCCTAAACCCTAAACCCTAAACCCTAAACCCTAAACCCTAAACCCTAAACCCTAAACCCTAAACCCTAAACCCTAAACCCTAAACCCTAAACCCTAAACCCTAAACCCTAAACCCTAAACCCTAAACCCTAAACCCTAAACCCTAAACCCTAAACCCTAAACCCTAAACCCTAAACCCTAAACCCTAAACCCTAAACCCTAAACCCTAAACCCTAAACCCTAAACCCTAAACCCTAAACCCTAAACCCTAAACCCTAAACCCTAAACCCTAAACCCTAAACCCTAAACCCTAAACCCTAAACCCTAAACCCTAAACCCTAAACCCTAAACCCTAAACCCTAAACCCTAAACCCTAAACCCTAAACCCTAAACCCTAAACCCTAAACCCTAAACCCTAAACCCTAAACCCTAAACCCTAAACCCTAAACCCTAAACCCTAAACCCTAAACCCTAAACCCTAAACCCTAAACCCTAAACCCTAAACCCTAAACCCTAAACCCTAAACCCTAAACCCTAAACCCTAAACCCTAAACCCTAAACCCTAAACCCTAAACCCTAAACCCTAAACCCTAAACCCTAAACCCTAAACCCTAAACCCTAAACCCTAAACCCTAAACCCTAAACCCTAAACCCTAAACCCTAAACCCTAAACCCTAAACCCTAAACCCTAAACCCTAAACCCTAAACCCTAAACCCTAAACCCTAAACCCTAAACCCTAAACCCTAAACCCTAAACCCTAAACCCTAAACCCTAAACCCTAAACCCTAAACCCTAAACCCTAAACCCTAAACCCTAAACCCTAAACCCTAAACCCTAAACCCTAAACCCTAAACCCTAAACCCTAAACCCTAAACCCTAAACCCTAAACCCTAAACCCTAAACCCTAAACCCTAAACCCTAAACCCTAAACCCTAAACCCTAAACCCTAAACCCTAAACCCTAAACCCTAAACCCTAAACCCTAAACCCTAAACCCTAAACCCTAAACCCTAAACCCTAAACCCTAAACCCTAAACCCTAAACCCTAAACCCTAAACCCTAAACCCTAAACCCTAAACCCTAAACCCTAAACCCTAAACCCTAAACCCTAAACCCTAAACCCTAAACCCTAAACCCTAAACCCTAAACCCTAAACCCTAAACCCTAAACCCTAAACCCTAAACCCTAAACCCTAAACCCTAAACCCTAAACCCTAAACCCTAAACCCTAAACCCTAAACCCTAAACCCTAAACCCTAAACCCTAAACCCTAAACCCTAAACCCTAAACCCTAAACCCTAAACCCTAAACCCTAAACCCTAAACCCTAAACCCTAAACCCTAAACCCTAAACCCTAAACCCTAAACCCTAAACCCTAAACCCTAAACCCTAAACCCTAAACCCTAAACCCTAAACCCTAAACCCTAAACCCTAAACCCTAAACCCTAAACCCTAAACCCTAAACCCTAAACCCTAAACCCTAAACCCTAAACCCTAAACCCTAAACCCTAAACCCTAAACCCTAAACCCTAAACCCTAAACCCTAAACCCTAAACCCTAAACCCTAAACCCTAAACCCTAAACCCTAAACCCTAAACCCTAAACCCTAAACCCTAAACCCTAAACCCTAAACCCTAAACCCTAAACCCTAAACCCTAAACCCTAAACCCTAAACCCTAAACCCTAAACCCTAAACCCTAAAACCCTAAACCCTAAACCCTAAACCCTAAACCCTAAACCCTAAACCCTAAACCCTAAACCCTAAACCCTAAACCCTAAACCCTAAACCCTAAACCCTAAACCCTAAACCCTAAACCCTAAACCCTAAACCCTAAACCCTAAACCCTAAACCCTAAACCCTAAACCCTAAACCCTAAACCCTAAACCCTAAACCCTAAACCCTAAACCCTAAACCCTAAACCCTAAACCCTAAACCCTAAACCCTAAACCCTAAACCCTAAACCCTAAACCCTAAACCCTAAACCCTAAACCCTAAACCCTAAACCCTAAACCCTAAACCCTAAACCCCTAAACCCTAAACCCTAAACCCTAAACCCTAAACCCTAAACCCTAAACCCTAAACCCTAAACCCTAAACCCTAAACCCTAAACCCTAAACCCTAAACCCTAAACCCTAAACCCTAAACCCTAAACCCTAAACCCTAAACCCTAAACCCTAAACCCTAAACCCTAAACCCTAAACCCTAAACCCTAAACCCTAAACCCTAAACCCTAAACCCTAAACCCTAAACCCTAAACCCTAAACCCTAAACCCTAAACCCTAAACCCTAAACCCTAAACCCTAAACCCTAAACCCTAAACCCTAAACCCTAAACCCTAAACCCTAAACCCTAAACCCTAAACCCTAAACCCTAAACCCTAAACCCTAAACCCTAAACCCTAAACCCTAAACCCTAAACCCTAAACCCTAAACCCTAAACCCTAAACCCTAAACCCTAAACCCTAAACCCTAAACCCTAAACCCTAAACCCTAAACCCTAAACCCTAAACCCTAAACCCTAAACCCTAAACCCTAAACCCTAAACCCTAAACCCTAAACCCTAAACCCTAAACCCTAAACCCTAAACCCTAAACCCTAAACCCTAAACCCTAAACCCTAAACCCTAAACCCTAAACCCTAAACCCTAAACCCTAAACCCTAAACCCTAAACCCTAAACCCTAAACCCTAAACCCTAAACCCTAAACCCTAAACCCTAAACCCTAAACCCTAAACCCTAAACCCTAAACCCTAAACCCTAAACCCTAAACCCTAAACCCTAAACCCTAAACCCTAAACCCTAAACCCTAAACCCTAAACCCTAAACCCTAAACCCTAAACCCTAAACCCTAAACCCTAAACCCTAAACCCTAAACCCTAAACCCTAAACCCTAAACCCTAAACCCTAAACCCTAAACCCTAAACCCTAAACCCTAAACCCTAAACCCTAAACCCTAAACCCTAAACCCTAAACCCTAAACCCTAAACCCTAAACCCTAAACCCTAAACCCTAAACCCTAAACCCTAAACCCTAAACCCTAAACCCTAAACCCTAAACCCTAAACCCTAAACCCTAAACCCTAAACCCTAAACCCTAAACCCTAAACCCTAAACCCTAAACCCTAAACCCTAAACCCTAAACCCTAAACCCTAAACCCTAAACCCTAAACCCTAAACCCTAAACCCTAAACCCTAAACCCTAAACCCTAAACCCTAAACCCTAAACCCTAAACCCTAAACCCTAAACCCTAAACCCTAAACCCTAAACCCTAAACCCTAAACCCTAAACCCTAAACCCTAAACCCTAAACCCTAAACCCTAAACCCTAAACCCTAAACCCTAAACCCTAAACCCTAAACCCTAAACCCTAAACCCTAAACCCTAAACCCTAAACCCTAAACCCTAAACCCTAAACCCTAAACCCTAAACCCTAAACCCTAAACCCTAAACCCTAAACCCTAAACCCTAAACCCTAAACCCTAAACCCTAAACCCTAAACCCTAAACCCTAAACCCTAAACCCTAAACCCTAAACCCTAAACCCTAAACCCTAAACCCTAAACCCTAAACCCTAAACCCTAAACCCTAAACCCTAAACCCTAAACCCTAAACCCTAAACCCTAAACCCTAAAAACCCTAAACCCTAAACCCTAAACCCTAAACCCTAAACCCTAAACCCTAAACCCTAAACCCTAAACCCTAAACCCTAAACCCTAAACCCTAAACCCTAAACCCTAAACCCTAAACCCTAAACCCTAAACCCTAAACCCTAAACCCTAAACCCTAAACCCTAAACCCTAAACCCTAAACCCTAAACCCTAAACCCTAAACCCTAAACCCTAAACCCTAAACCCTAAACCCTAAACCCTAAACCCTAAACCCTAAACCCTAAACCCTAAACCCTAAACCCTAAACCCTAAACCCTAAACCCTAAACCCTAAACCCTAAACCCTAAACCCTAAACCCTAAACCCTAAACCCTAAACCCTAAACCCTAAACCCTAAACCCTAAACCCTAAACCCTAAACCCTAAACCCTAAACCCTAAACCCTAAACCCTAAACCCTAAACCCTAAACCCTAAACCCTAAACCCTAAACCCTAAACCCTAAACCCTAAACCCTAAACCCTAAACCCTAAACCCTAAACCCTAAACCCTAAACCCTAAACCCTAAACCCTAAACCCTAAACCCTAAACCCTAAACCCTAAACCCTAAACCCTAAACCCTAAACCCTAAACCCTAAACCCTAAACCCTAAACCCTAAACCCTAAACCCTAAACCCTAAACCCTAAACCCTAAACCCTAAACCCTAAACCCTAAACCCTAAACCCTAAACCCTAAACCCTAAACCCTAAACCCTAAACCCTAAACCCTAAACCCTAAACCCTAAACCCTAAACCCTAAACCCTAAACCCTAAACCCTAAACCCTAAACCCTAAACCCTAAACCCTAAACCCTAAACCCTAAACCCTAAACCCTAAACCCTAAACCCTAAACCCTAAACCCTAAACCCTAAACCCTAAACCCTAAACCCTAAACCCTAAACCCTAAACCCTAAACCCTAAACCCTAAACCCTAAACCCTAAACCCTAAACCCTAAACCCTAAACCCTAAACCCTAAACCCTAAACCCTAAACCCTAAACCCTAAACCCTAAACCCTAAACCCTAAACCCTAAACCCTAAACCCTAAACCCTAAACCCCCTAAACCCTAAACCCTAAACCCTAAACCCTAAACCCTAAACCCTAAACCCTAAACCCTAAACCCTAAACCCTAAACCCTAAACCCTAAACCCTAAACCCTAAACCCTAAACCCTAAACCCTAAACCCTAAACCCTAAACCCTAAACCCTAAACCCTAAACCCTAAACCCTAAACCCTAAACCCTAAACCCTAAACCCTAAACCCTAAACCCTAAACCCTAAACCCTAAACCCTAAACCCTAAACCCTAAACCCTAAACCCTAAACCCTAAACCCTAAACCCTAAACCCTAAACCCTAAACCCTAAACCCTAAACCCTAAACCCTAAACCCTAAACCCTAAACCCTAAACCCTAAACCCTAAACCCTAAACCCTAAACCCTAAACCCTAAACCCTAAACCCTAAACCCTAAACCCTAAACCCTAAACCCTAAACCCTAAACCCTAAACCCTAAACCCTAAACCCTAAACCCTAAACCCTAAACCCTAAACCCTAAACCCTAAACCCTAAACCCTAAACCCTAAACCCTAAACCCTAAACCCTAAACCCTAAACCCTAAACCCTAAACCCTAAACCCTAAACCCTAAACCCTAAACCCTAAACCCTAAACCCTAAACCCTAAACCCCCTAAACCCTAAACCCTAAACCCTAAACCCTAAACCCTAAACCCTAAACCCTAAACCCTAAACCCTAAACCCTAAACCCTAAACCCTAAACCCTAAACCCTAAACCCTAAACCCTAAACCCTAAACCCTAAACCCTAAACCCTAAACCCTAAACCCTAAACCCTAAACCCTAAACCCTAAACCCTAAACCCTAAACCCTAAACCCTAAACCCTAAACCCTAAACCCTAAGAGTCGAATAGCTCATCCAAGAGAGGAAAGAAAATTTTAAAAGCAAAAGCAAAAGACCAAGGTTGTGAAGGAGAGAGCAATAGATAGAGACCAAGGGAGCAAGAGACAACCGCAGGAGGCTAGCTAGTTTTGCTTTATGAAAAAAATAGGATTAAGGGGTAAAGTCAATGGATTTATCCCCTCCATTGAATACCAATCCCCTAATACTTTCCCAATATAATTTCCATCAATTACCCAAATTTTGATGCAATTAATGTACCCTCTCATCCTAGGCTCCTTTCATATTTTAGTCTTCAATTTCTTCAACATATTCCCAAATTCAAAGACCAATTTTGGTGTAGAAAAAGTCCACATAATTTTTGCGGGTCCCCTTCGCCCTATAGCTCTCAATTCGGCCAATCAGAATTTCCGTTAATTTTCCATGATGTCTGAATCAATTTTCTGTAAAAATATCGAAATCTCTCAAAATCTTCTAACGCCTAAAACGTTCCTAGAATTCATTGTGACATGATAGAATCTTCAATTTCTGAAATCGGACTTGAATTCACGGTTAATTTCCATTCGATGTGTTTTTAGCGTGACCTAAATTACCGAGTAGTTTTAAGAGATTTTTAGTGTAAATGACTCGTGGCTGATTTTCTTCAAGCCACAATGAACCCACTCGATACAATTGCGACTCTCAGTTGTCATGAAAACTCGAGGATTCAAATACGAACACAGGATACCCAAACGATAGAAAAATCAAATTAGTGCCAATCAATGAGAATTTTGCAATTTAGTGGGATCACCCACGTTTAACCACTCATCTTGTTGGAACCAACCTATCTCTATATCTAATTGATTTATATCTATATCGTAATGATATCGGCAAATGAGCACGGTCAAGCAGTCGATTTCTGGTCAAATTCTCAAGTCTATTGCATTAAAATTCCTTAATGGCTTTCTTGGATAGTCTAGTTATCTCGAGAGTAATCAAATCGAGAACAGCCCTATAGGCACGAGAATGAAATGACCATTTTATTCAATAGAAAACAGGCTTAAACATCTTGGATGTCACAACTCTTCCCCTCTTATAAAAATTTTGTCCTTAAAATTTAAACCTTTACCAATCCTTAAACAAAAAGGCTGGGTATCGTCATGTCATCGAGTCTCACTTTCCCTAGTTGCTTCTTCAATCCCGTGATGTTGTTAGACCACTTTGACCAAAGGGACTATCTTGGTTCACCGAATCCGATCTTTCTGATTCACGATCTGAACTAGGCTTTCCATGTACGACACTCTGTCGTCCACGTCTAATTCTTCAAGATTTAGCACGTGGGTCGAGTCAGGCTCATACGTCCTCAACCTCGACATGTGAAAGACGTCATGCACATACACTTACCTTGGTGACAACACAAGACGATACGTTAGGATCCTGATTCTTTTCAGAATCTCAAAGAAACCTATGTACCTCAGTTTCAGTTTTTCCCCTTCTCGCTGAAGCGCAAGGTATCCCTCATTGGTGACACTTCCAGAAAGATATAATCACCAATTTGGAACTCTAAGGGCCTTCAATACTCAACGATACAACTTTTCTGGTAGCTCTATGTGGCATCCTAAAATTTCATAACAATCCCTAGATACACTGCGACCTATAAAAAGGTATCGAAAGCACCATCGAACTATGTTATAGTCATTAGACCAATGGATTACAATTAAGCAAGGCCGAGCTTTTAATGGACAATTGTTTGTTGGAAATGTGTCCTATGTCCATGTGTGATCAAGGATTGTACTAAAGAATGAATTGATAAAGATTTTTTTTTTTCTTGGCCGTGTACTCTATAAGTTGAATTTCTATCGATTAATATTGCAAAATATGTGCCATGTGAATATTTGAAATTAAGTAATTATAAGTGGGGATTAAGGTGGATTGTTATGAGCAAGTGTGGGCCAGACATTTAAGGCCGAACCAACCTAAAACAGCAGCCCACCATTCCCCCATTCGGTCGACCAAGCCCGGCCCATTGAGGCCCATCATCTTTGCATGAAGAATGACAAGTGGTGAGAGGGATTCTACAAGTGTCTCTTGCATGCAACGCTAATGATTACTAGCTAATCATGAAAGAAAAAAGAAAAGAGAAGGGGCGAAGTGAGCGAGGGAGTGTTCGCAAGAGAGAGAATTCGAGAGAGAAAGAGAGAAAGCCGAGAGAGAGAGGGAGAGTTCGTGACGGTGCTTCGGTGAGGGGAGAAGGAGACCAGCCCCGCCGTGCATGCGCCTGCTACCTTCATCGACGCCGCCTAGTTCCACCGTCGATCGAGCCACGCACGAAGCCCCAAGTTGCTGTTTTTGTTTGCTGTGATTTCGTGAACTTAAGGCAAGTGAGATTCCATTGATCTACACTTCACTTGAGTTATGTTGCTGGATGCTGGAATTAGAAGGTATAGGAGTAGTTCTTTAAGCTAGTAAACTATTTCATGGAAAAACAGCTTGACCTTTGGCGACTCCGCAAATTTTCTGGAATTATCTAATCGAAATTTGACTTGGTGTCCTCGATTAAAGTGGTAGATGACATCTTGAGGAGTAACATACTAAAATTTGAGAAGAAATGAACGATTATTGGTCGGTGAAACGATTTTTCTTTGAAATTGTTAAATCTGGAAATCATTACCGAGGGTTAAGGAGAGTTATGGTGGTTATAGCTTTTGATATGTTATGAATATGACTTCGAGTTCTGCACGAAAATTTTACCTATATGTTTTTTCTATAACATATCAAAATTTTCAGAATTTTTTGAGTTGATTTAGGTTTTATACCGAATTTGTGAATAAAACTGTGTAATGGTGATGTTTTAAATTTTAATGCTGTGATGCATGGACCATAGCGACTCGTACAAAGTTCTTTTGACATTGTGTTTTTCATGAAACCGTTTTCTCTAGATCTCATTTATAACATGTTAAATTTTCAGAATTTATTAAGATTTTTTACCAATTTTTCCAGAATTTTAAATAAAGAAGTGCATTCTGTTTTATCCGAGAAACGGTTTTATTTTAAGAACAAATGAAATTGCTTGGTACGCTGAAATGTCTTGAGTTGTTGTTTACACAGCATATGTGGTGACATTTAGCATATCATATGACATAAAAATTTGATTGAAACCTTTGACATTATTGCATCAAATGCTATTTTGAAAGTGAGACATATATGTGAATATACATTGTGATGTTGATGATATTGTCAGACCCTTGAGTCGACAATGCCCCAGGAGTGTTGAAATGCCCGGAGGTGTGTGTTGGGTGCCCGGAGGTATATGTCAGATGCCTCCAGAGTTTCAAGATGCACAGAGGTGTGTGCCGGATGGCTTCGTGATGGCAGTTGGGGTGTGGGATGCCCGAAGGTGTGTGCCAGATGCCCAGAGTTCTGTGCTGGAGGTCTTGTGATGCCAGGTTGGGTGTGAGAGTTATGAAACATGCAAAAAAATTGATCCCTAGAGAAAAATGAGATCCTTTTGAATATCAAAATGGGAAATGAATCATGCATGTGTGTGTGCATATGGCATGATGCATATTTTGCATATGAAATTGAGTTGATACTATGTGACATTGAGAATGCGATCATGAAAGCGTTGAATGGATCTCATGGGGACATATACATGATGGTATGGATGATATGAATCATGCGCATGTATGTGCATATGGCATGGAACATAAATTGCCTTAATGAATGAATCTTATGGAAATATATGCATGATTGCATGGATGATATGTGCATTTCACATGAAATTGTAGTTGTCTTGTGTGATACATTGTGTAGTTTGATGGATCTTTTACTGATGAGTGGTTGTACTCACCCCTTTGGGGACTAACATTTCAGATTAGGAGATGCCTCTATTACCGGTCACGTGTGGTACTTTCTATGGCTTACCGTTCGACGTTGAGGTTGAGTGTTCAGAGCATTCCTGTGTTGGTGCTTGTGGTTTGGTGTTCCTCTGTGTTCGAGTTTTAGTTATGTATGACATGGGTCTACCTGATAGCCCTGTAGTCTAGGAGTTCCTGTCCGTGCATGTCCGCCAAGATGGGGTTATGATGGGGATGCTACCACCACCACCAGCCGATGCATCGGCCGAGTGTGATTATGCGTGTGACTGGTAGTGAATGACACTTTTTGGATAGCCGACACTGGATGATGGATCAGTGTACATGGCTGATGTGGAGCCGAGTACTTTTGGGTTGTAACCGAGCTTAGTAAAGCCTTGGCCTTTTGATGTACTGACTTGTGATGTCCATCAAAGTTATGTAAATAAAGTGGTTCGGCTCTAACTTATTTATGAAAAAAAAATGTGTGGCTGGTGTGCATTGCATTGTATTATTTAGTTTGAGTATGGGTTAGGGAGATGTTGAATATGCTTCTATTATATGAACTGCGCTAGGACCAATTAAGATAATATAAATCCCCAGGGCATACAGACCCACTATAATTCAATGGTATCAGAGTGGCATGTTATTAGGACAAGTAAAAGGCAAGTGGACTGTGGCGACCCTAACGGATCGGGGGCCGTTTGTCGGGGGGTGCCACACTCTGAGCGGTATATAATCTAATTCTAATTACGACAACTGCAATCATTGACTGCTAAACTGACTCTAGGCCTATGATATTTCTTTCTCTAATCTCATCCCAACACACTAGAGTTCTGCACGCTCTACCATACAATGCTTCAAATGGAGCCATCTTAATGCTCTGCTGATAACTGTTGTTGTAGACAAATTCTACTAAATGAAGTTCATCTTCCCAACTTCCCTTGAAGTCAAGTACGCAAGCTCTCAGCATGTCCTCGAGAGTCTGAATTGTCCTCTCAGACTAGCCATGTCTAAGGATGATATGCCGTACTATACTAAAGCTTTGTACCTAGAGCACTCTGCAAGCTCTTCCAAAAAGCTGCAGTAAACCTCGGGTCTCGATCTGAGATTATTGTAGCTGGCACTCCATGCATGCGAACCACCTGGTGCACGTACAGGTTTGCATGCCTATCAAAACTGAGATCCTTTGGAATAGCAATGAAGTGAGCCGACTTTGTCAGTTTGTCAACTACTACCCAAATTGAATCATTTCCTCGCTGACTCCTTGGTAGTCCAATCACGAAATCCATCGTGATATGCTCCTATCTCTATTTTGGGGTCTTGAATGTTTGTAACAGGCATCCCAACTTACAAATTTGTGCCTTAATTCTAATCTGAGTATCCGGCTCAATTCTGAGAGCGGCTATAAGATTTGGAAGGTAGCCCATCTCAAAAGTGAAAATCAAACCTCGAACTTTCTCAAGTAAGGTCCATTCTTTAACCAGCATATGTGCAACTGAAGACTCCTAACTCAGCACATATGTGACTTAATTCATCTTCCCAAGGTGATACAAAATATCACACCCTAATCCTTCAAAAGTTCTAATTCACAGTGCTATCTCACATTCAATTCCTTCTAAAAGAATAAATACTAGAGACTTTGTTGATTAATGAAGGTCCATAATCTTTCTCCACATGACTAACACCTCTAAGTCTTTAGTACGAAACATTTATGCTACGAGTTCCAAGTCACGCGTTTGGTAGTTCAATTCATGAGGTCTCAACTAGCAGAATGCGTATGCAACACTCTTACCATGTTGCATTAGCACGCCACCTAGTATTCTGAACGACACACCACTATAGATTTCATATCCTTCAGGATCAAATGGAATCATCAGCACAAATGCAGTAGTTAGCTTTTCCTTAAGCTCTTGGAAACAAGTCTCGCACTTGTTTGTTCACACAAATTTCTCTTCTTTCTTTAAAAGTTTTGTCAGTGGCAACGCTGAAGATGAGAACCCTTCCCCAAACCTATTGTAATAACCTGCCAAATCTAGAAAACTTCTGATTTCTGTCACTGTCGTCAGTCTTGGCCAGTTGATCATTGCTTCATTCTTACTTGGGTCCTCGGAGATTCCTTCGCCTAAATCACGTGATCTAAGAACACGACTTGAGTCAACCCAACTCGTATTTGCTAAACTTAGCATCTAATCCATAGATCATCGTTCTCATCAGCACTACTCGAATACATTAGAATATCCTTGATGAACATGATCACAAACTGATCCAGATTCTCCTTGAATACCTCGTTCATCAAATCCATGAAAGCAGCTGGGGCACTCGTCAACTCGAATGGCATCACTGTGAATTTATAGTGATAGTAACGAGTATGAAATGCTGACTTAGGAATGTCTTCCTCTTCTCAGCTCCACAACTCTCGTATCCACGACAGTTGTCAGGTAACCTTGACAACCCCCATTTAACAAACTCGTTGTCTCTTGCAATTAGATTAGGGAAATTGAGGGTCCTCCTCAACTTATGATAAATTCGAAATTTTCCTCTGTCGATAGATTAAACATATCGCATTGAAAACAACAATTCATTACCACAAAAGCTCCTCGAGCTAAACCCTTTTACATATGGTATCAAAGTTATACATAGGCAAACCCATCAAGTACAACTATAGTCAGAGATTCATCTTTCTACCACTTTATTACAACAACATAAATTTTACAACCTTCACTCAAAATCCTACTGCACTACTCTGATAAAAACACCTCAAAAACATTCTTCCTTTGCTCGGTGCTTAGTCGGTCCATTCCTATTTCTTTCGTTATCTTAGTGGTGTTCTATTTGTGGTGCTTTTCCTTTATCCAGTCTTCCGGTGATGGCGTACACTATGCCCTAAACTGGTGGTCTCAGTTGACCTCCTTGCGGTGCATTCTGAGGCGCATACCCTCTAATCTATCTCATCGATGGTGTTGGTGGCAACTAAGGTTGTCCTCTCTACTTCCTTGGACAATTCCTTATAATGTGACCATGTTGGCCACATTCGAAACATGCTCACCTGGCGGGGCACGGAGTTGACCCAAGTTGCCTTCCACACAAGTGACATGAATTAACCCTACTGGGCATCGGCCTACTGAATCAACTCCACTTGAAAGGTGGAGCATTGGATTTGTCTCCAGACATAGGTCTCTTCCCTTGGCAGATATTCTCTCAATGAGAGCTAAACCTCGATCCACATGAGGCAGCTCTCCGATTCTGGTCTTTCTCAATTTTCTAGGCTCTCCAATATATGTCGTTGTAACTCATCAAGTCTAGGGAGACTGGTATACTCCTCAAGTCTGGTCTGAACCCATCCTTAAACCTCCTCAGTTTATTTGCTAGGTTTTCTATTAGTTCAGGGGCATATCACGAAAGTTCAGCAAACTTCGCCTCATACTCATCAATAGTTTCGGAACCCTGGTGAAGATGTGGGAATTCTGCCATCTTCACCTCTCTGGCAATCTCAGAGAAGCACTTGTCATTGAAGGCTTCAAGGAAAGTATTCCACTCCTAGACAACGCCTTCTTGGAAGATAGTTTCATGGGTAGTCATCCACCAAGTGTTCGCAACTCCCTCCAGCTAGTAAATTGCCAAGACTACTTTCTCAGTCTCGTTGCACATCAACAGTGCATACGCTTTCTCAAGCTTCTGAACCCATGAAGCGACAGCTTTGGGATCTCCTATCCCGGTGAACAACGATGGATTCAATTTTAGGAATTGCTCTACCAGTTTATGGATTGGTGTTGCAGCGACCACAATCCTCGGTGGACCGTCAACATTTGCGGTGGTTGGAGCAACAGCAAGTGCAGCAGCAAGGGTGGCCTTAATGACGGCAGCAACAGCGGTGGCTTCAACTGTAGCAACTTGTTGATCTAATCTTGAACCCATCGCTTCCAATACACGAATGATCCCATTGAACCTGGGATCATCAGGGGCTACTACCCCAGCACCAACAGAAGGTGGTGCTTCACCACTAGTGCTAGCCACAGTTGGTGCTTTACCACGGCCTCCTTGGGCATTGACCCTGGTCAACGTTCTACACCGAGTCACGGCCCTACTGGCCCTCTTAGCAGGAGTTCTCGGCTCACGATCGCACATGGTGTAGCTTTAATCAACTAACACCTGTTTCCAATTCAACACCGAATTAGAAATGGAACAATTCAAACAACAAGCAATTCTAGCATCCAGCTAACACAGACATGCACCAGCATGAATTTAAAGGCCTTTCCTACCAATTATCCCATGGTCAACGCTCCTTATCACTTCAATCTTGAACTTCACTCTGATACAACAAAAAGGGGATGTCATGCCCCGATCCTCGAGCACACATGCATCCTTCTGCTTGGTCAATTTTGAAATGCAATATCCCAGGACTATGTATCATGGACCCTTTTTGTTTTTAATAGCACATAAGGAAGCAGTTATAATCCCCATACAATAAAAACAATCAAATAGAAAAGTAAGGCCATATTTTTCATATTGAAATCCATAACCATACTTTTATACAGAGCATAACTTAAAGTACTTCACAAAACTATTCACAACTTTGTAGTCTCACTTTATCCAAACATATACAAGGTTCACAAAAGAGGATGAGATCTCAATCCTCATCCGGGTCATGCTCCGGATCATCTTGATCCTCTTCTGACTCTTCTTCACTAAGCTCGTTTCCCTCAAGCTCTTCATCTTTTTCTGGCTCATCGTCCTCTTCTAGTTCCTGCTCCTTAGGCTCATCTGCGGGCCTAAAATGGTTATACAATAACCATTGAGACCGCGTCTCAACAAGTTCTATCCCACTAAGACTCGATTAGTAAACCAATACACCACATGGTTACCTTAGCACAGCACGAGTCAAAAGACATATCATGGCATTAGTCCCAACCTGCAATTCAATGTTACACACATATGCCTCATATCTTGCATCAAGCAATCAATCAAATCATGACATCAAATTAAACAATTGATCAATCGACCTAATCGATTACATGTCAGTCGGACATCTTCTAGGTCATCTACATCCCACTATATAACCTCCAATTGTACACTCAATCACAGAGCTCCATTAATGCTCTCGAGCATCGTTTTTGCCAAGGTGACATGACTTTCACTAGTATATCGAGTCACGGAGACATATAAGTCTCTCAGGCATCGTTTTCGCCAAGTGATGCGGGTAACAAATAGTCTACGTGCATTCTTTAAGGCGCCGTTTTCCCAGTGATATTCTCAATCACCGAACCACACCTGTCATAGGTCACCGACAGTCTACTTGGTTCTTTAAGGTACCGTTTTCGCTAGTGATATTCCCAATCACATAACCACGCCCATCATCAATCACCGACAGTCTATGTGCATTCTTTAAGGTTCCGTTTTCGCCAGTGATATTCCCCATCACCGAACCATGCCTGCCACAAGTCAAACAATCTATGTGCGGTCTTAAAGGTATTATTTTTGCCAGTGATATCCTTCATCACCAAACCACGCCCGTCATACCTGACTAGTCTTAGCCAAGAAAATTGCCATTTCATTCTTGCAATTCTCTCTACTTTAGCCCATCAACGCATTATTGGAGCTAAAATGAATATACTCAGCCATCTACTAGTTAATCACTCAATTTCCATTCAATTCCAATCAATTTAGGAATAATTCCTCAAATTGCACAATTAATTAAATTCCACACAACATAGAGCTCAAATAAATAAATGGACTACACCATGATGATCAGCATGAAATTTCTGGTAACTGCCATTTCGGTTGAATTTTCAGAAAAATAAATAATTAATTAATTAATTTTGAAAATTAATAATTAATTACTAAAAGTCCAATTTAGGCCCGTATTGCCTAATTGAAGCCCAATAAGGGTCGGGAAAAATCTCGAGATACATTCAATAAATAGTAGAATATATCTACTTGTTAATTGCACAATCAAAATGTCTAATATGCATCACCATTAATTAATAATCACTAATCTACTCTAATCTAACCACATAATCCTACTTAATTAATAGTAATGAACCCTAAAGCATAATTAGTCTACTAAGCAAGGATTAGTGAGATTACTCACTTGTGCAAAGCAAAGATTGGAACACCTCAATGATGACACGATGGCCGCTAAAATCCAAGTTTTCGGCGGCGTCGGTAGACACTCGGGCCAAGCCCAAAAGCCTTGCAAGCCCAGAGAAATTTATGGGCTTAGACTTGGGCTTGGGCTTACTGAATTTTTGGGCTAATCTCACTTGGGCTTCAAATCATGGGCTGAATGGACTTTATTCACTGGGCCTACGAGACTAGATTGGAGCTACAATTTCGTGGGCTTCAATTTGCGGGCTGCTTGACTGACCTTCAAGGAGCTTTTGGGCTCACTTGAGCTAAGATGGCTAAAGACTTGGGCTACTGGACTCTTGAAGACTGTTGGGCCAAGGAATAGGTGAAGCTGGGCTTCATGCATTGCTACCGGGCCGAACAAAGGAAGCAACAAGGGAAATGAATGTTGGTGGTGTCGTGGATGGCGTGGACGCATGGATGGGGCAGGCGTCACGGATGAAACGAAGATGTTGAAGCTGAGCATTGACTGATGCGCACGAAGGAAAATGGAGGGCGACGCGAGCGTTGTTGCTGCGCTATTAAAGACGCGTGGCTTCAGGGGAGATGCTGGTCTCGCAGCAACTGGATGAAGACACGAAAGAAAGTTGGGTCGAGTGTGGGGCGGCGCTGCTTTAGTGAAGTGGGGCAACTGGCGTGAGGATATGCGATCAAATGAAAAGGGCTTCTATGGAGAGAGTGTTGAACAAAGAGCAGCAAGTGTTGGACGCATTCAATTGGGGAACTCAATGGAATATGGGCTGTTCGAAGGAGGGAAATGAAGGAGAGCAGGAACATCTCGTCCAAGAGAGGAAAGAAAATTTTAAAAGAAAAAGCAAAAGACTAAGGTTGTGAAGGAGAGAGGAAGAGATAGAGACGGAGGGAGCGAGAGACAATGACAAGAGAAGAGCTGGTTTTGCTTTATGAAAAGAAAATAGGATTTAGGGGTAAAGTCAATGGATTTATCCCCTCCATTGAATACCAAGTCCCCTAATACTTTCCCAATATAATTTCCACCAATTACCCAAGTTTTGATGCAATTAATGCACCCTCTCATCCTAGGCTCCGAATTTCATATTTTTGTCCACATAATTTCTGCAAATCCCCTTCACCATAGAGCTTAGTTTGCAAGTCGAAAATCTCTTCAATTCGGCCAATCCGAATATTCGTTAATTTTCCGCCACGTCCAAATCAATTTTCCGTAAAAATCTTGAAATCTCTGAAAAATCTTTTCAGACTGAGTCGACGTTCTTAGAATTTATTGTGACATGATAGAATCTTTAATTTCTGAAATCGAACTCAAACTCATGGTTAATTTCCATTTGGCGCGTTTTTAACATGACCTGGACTACCGAGTAGTTTTCAGAGATTTTTAGTGCAAAATACCCGTGGTCGATTTTCTTTGAGACACAATGAACCCACTCGACACAATGATGACTCTCGGTTGTCGTGAAAATCTCGAGGATTCAAATACGGACACATGATAACAAAACGATAGTAAAATCAAACTAGTGCCGGTCGATGAGAATTTTGCAATTTAGTGGGATCATCCATGTTTAACCACTCATCTCAGTCGAACCCACCTATCTCTGATCTCTAATCGAGTCATATCTGTGTCGTAATGATCTCGGTAGATGAGCACTATCGAGTAGTCGATTCTTGGTCGAATTCTCAAGTTTATTGCATTAAAATTCCTTAACGGCTTCCCTAGATACTCTAGTTATTTCGAGAGTGATTAGCTTTGAGAATAGCCCTATAGGCGCGTTAATGAAATGCCCGATTTATTCAGTATAAAACAAGACTGAAAATCTGAGATGTCACACCCCGTCATGTGATGTCTAGCCATCCACCTCCAACTCGCTGTCCTGCATGTTGAGCCTATCCCCTAAGCCTCCTCAGGCCTAGTCGAGCTCCTGTCCAATTGCCTAAGCCGTCTCTATCGCCTTTCAACCACCGTTGACCATCGCCATTATGGCATCCCAAAAATTCAAGACAAGCTCTAAGGTGTATTAAAGCCCATAATTAGGTAATGAAATTACCTATGGTTTATGCTTTAGCCATTAGTCTCCTTTTAAGACTAAGCGATATGTGCTTGTGTTCATGAGTTTTTAAATTAGTAATATAGGATAAATTAATAAGAATGATTTATTCTTGGCCATGTGAAATTTAAAATTTGAAATTTATAAAAGAAATAATTAAAGATGAATAATTGAAAATGAAATTGTGGGTTTAATTAGGTTGGGCCTTAGGCCCATTGGCTTGAGCTTTTGGTGGGCCGAATGGCCGGCCCAATTGAGGCCAATGAGGAGTGACTGTCGACCAAGGGGGGAGGAGTGGCCGGCCCACTTCTTCCAATTCAAGCCCAAGCCCAAGCCCATCTTGCATGAGCTTGGCCAAGTGGCAAAAAGGAGGATTGCATGCATTGGCTTGTGGAGAGGCAAATAATCATTGCCAATGATGGAGATTTGGGGAAATAAAAGGGGAAAGAGAGAGAGAGGGTGGCCGGTGAGTGGCATTCGGCCAAGCCAAAGAGAGAGAGAGAGTTGCGAGAGAGAGAGGGTCGCCAAGAGGGAGGAGGAGAAGGAGCCTTTCGCCCATCGCCGCCCGCACGCCGTCTGTCCGTCGCCGGTGTGCCTTCCCTTTTGCTGTCATCCGTTCGGTCTTAGAGGCAAGTTGGGATCGATTTCCACTCTTGCATGTGTGTCTTGCATGTGTGATTCATTGGTGGTAGATCTCGGATGTTAGGGTAGGCAAAACCCAAGCTAGAATGTGACTTGTTCTTGAGAATGCTTGTTGATTTCGTGTGAACCGCTCGACCCAGAATCTTGTGGAGGCTTGCATGTACGTTTCGAGTTGGATTTTGACTTTTATTCCTTCATGAAAGTTGTAGCCAACATCTTAAACTACAACATAATAAAATTTTGGACAAAATGGTGGAGATTAAAGGGGTCAAACCCAAGTTTTGTTTGAACAAAAAGGGCGGAAGAGAGAGGGATGGAGCTGGGCAAGAGAGAGACAAAGGCGCGCGGAGGGCAACCGACGAGTGGTGGAGTACGCGGGCGAGGCGGAGCAGTGACGGTAGCTCTGGTTTTCTTCTCTCGGCGCCGTTGTTCTGCTTCCGTTTCTGCTTCTCTTCAGTCGAACAAAATCGAGAGGGAGAGGAGGGGAGAGAGTGTCGAGGGAGTGAGATAAAGATGAGAGAGAGAGAGAGAGTATATAGGTTTGAAAAGTCAAAAATTAAAAAGTGGAGGACAGCCGTGCATTCGGTGGAAGGGGGCTCAAGCACGAGGGAAAAGAAAAAGAGAGGGAGAGAAAGAGAAAAAGGAAAAAGAAAGAAAGAAAGAGAGAGAGAAAGGGGGAAAGGTGTTTGGCCAAATAAGGAAAGGTGAAATGAGAATAAATTCAAAAGAAAAGAATTTTCTCAAATAGAAAATTCTTATTTCAATTTCTTTTGAATAAGCTCATAAATTCCCAAAAGAATTTCATATTAGAGTTCTCGATTCCCCTCTTGCATTTTTGCATCCAATATCCCTCTTGAATTTCTCTCAAATGACTCTCATAAAATCAATTGATGTCTCACTTATCAAATTGATTATTTTCTTTATTCAAGAATCCCTCATACTCCTCAATTTCACAATCCCCGGCTTCAACCGAATGAAAACGGCCATATTTATCCAGTCGAAATTAGAACCAGAAAATCAGGATGTCACGGTGAATCAATGCCTCGATCAATTTGTTTGATTATCGAAACTGAACATGCTTATAAATTTCTCACATCTCCATGCAGTAATAAATAATATAGGATGCTGCTTCACGGGATCCTAGTGTGAAATGTTGCTTCGTTGATCATCACATGGCATGTACAACCCCCAAGTCTCGAGGACACACTATAAAGTATGAATGTTCAATGTGGCGCATCTCTGCGTGCTTGGAGAAGTTGCTTCTGTTTTGGAGTTTGATATGGGTTCATGGGCCAATCCAAGCTAACACCAAGACACGGGTTTCTCTATTTTTGTATGTCATATTATCTTTCACGTCTAAAAGAATAACAAGTTAAAACAAGCGTAAACCGACCGTCAAACTGGTCGCAATTTTGAATTATTGTTAATGTTTTGGGGGACTGTTAGAGGCTGCGAGGGAACAAACATGTAGAAAAAGAGGCATGCGCGATGGGTCTGGATAAATCTCTAGCCAAATTCTTATTCCAAAACCTGATATACTTGTGGATTGTTGTGTAACTAAGCATTCGTTTGGTTGAGTCTTCCTAAACCAACCATAAGTCAGGAATTTCCAATGAAAAACATATTAAGTAATGTATTTTTTGAGAAAGTAACAGTCAACAACATCTGGTTTCGCGCTTTCTCCCCCACCAAGGGGGGAGGGGTTCGAAACGCCGCATCCCCATTGTGCGACTCACCCGTGGCTGGGTCTGTGGTGGTGGTCTAGTTCACCCCGTGATGGATTTATGAGATGGGCTTAAGGCCCATCCGCTCAAGTTGGGCCCAAAAGGGCCCGGCCCACAGGAATAGGGCCCGTGGAGGGGGAAGGAATAAAAGGGATGAGAGAGAGAGAGAAGACAACGTTTTGGAACATAACGTACGTCTTTTCTCTTCTCACGCTCTCTCTCTCCCAAAAAAGAAAAGGCAGTAAGCATACGACGCGCTTTCCTTCCCTTCAAGGCATCATCGGATCGAACGGGGCCAGAATTTCTTCCTTTTCTTCGGCATTGGTGTTTAATCTGTGGCTAACAAGGTACGCTCGAATCCGTGGTGTGCTTTACGATCGGTGATGCGTGTTTTCCCGGGCTTCGTCTTCCGCATTGATTTAGGGGTTCGATTCGGTGTCGAATCCGGTTTTCGGGGATCCGTTATTCCCAACATTGGTATCAGAGCCCTAGTTCACGTTTTCCCGATCAATTTGATGTTTTTTGATTGATTTTTCGCGAAAAACTTTCGGCCGTACGGATCGGGGCGAGAAATCCCGACACCCGAGCGTTGTTCGGCCATTTTTCTGAGTTTTCGTAAGTCGAAATAAAATTCTGAAGGAACTGGGAGAAGCACGACGTCGAGACGAGTCCGGCGATGTGTCGACCGCCGCCGGCCGCCGCCCCACGCGCCCACACGCGCGGCCGAAAGGCGCTGCGCGTGGGCGCGACGCTCCCGAAGCGCTGGCTTTGGTCAGCGCGTGCGGCGCACGCGCCGGTCGGCGAACCGGCACGTGCATGCCGCCAGCGGGCGAACCGGCACGCGCCGGTCCGCGGACCAACGCGTGCTAACGTCACGTGATGATGTCAGCGTGACGTCATCCAACGGTCGGTAACCGTTTGGATGACGTCACCGATGATGTCATCACCGACGACGTTTCGCCGGACGGTCACCGGCCGGCGACCCGACCCGACCCGACCGGAGACCCGACCCGACTCGCTGATGAAGGCACGTGCCAGGCACGTGCGGATGACGTCTGCGTGACGTCATCCCCCGCACGCGCGCGGCACGTGCGTCGGTCCGCGCGAGCTATCCGACCGGCCCGACCGGTCCGACCGGTCCGACGACCGACGACCGTTGACCCTCTGACCGTTGACCGTTGACCGTTGACTTTGACCGTTGACTGTTTACTTTGACCGTTGACCAGAAAAAAAAAAAAAAAAGGAATTTGTTTCTTTTTCAGTCATGCCTATGTGGGTTATAAGTAATCCATTTTTTTATTCTGCATTTGTTGCATGAATTTTGGAAAATTATGTATTTTCCCTCATATATATTATGGATTATAAGTGATCCATTTTTTAGTTCTGCATTTGTTGCAGGAACTATGATGCGTTATGCAAGGATACCTGCAATCCCGAGAACGGACGAGGGAAATGCAAGACTTAAGAGGCTGATGACAGAGTTAGCTGATTATCGGTGGCATGACGGTGATTTAGTATCACATGTGGTCAGGGTCAATCAGATGATACAGGAAATCATCTGGAATGGTTATCTTATTCCGGATTTTGAGAAGGTGCCGGCTTTGATGAACACTCTTCCACCTGAATGGCAAGCGTGTTGGATCGGCTATGGGAGGTCAACGTGGTCCCGGGTTATAGGAGGCTGGTGGAAGCTTTTGTGAGAGAGCACTATAGGATTGAGTTGACCAAAACTTCAACCCTTAGATTGAGCGCCACATGGCGCCGAGTGAATGCGCCTTGGAGGCGACATGAAAGCTCTCCAAAAGTTTTTCCATGGTTGGCAAATGTGCCTTCAGTTTTCTCAGATGTTTTGACTGATAGATTAGAAGGGACATTCCCTATTTATTTCTTTGATTGATTATGTAATGATTACTACCTAATTGTGTTAATTGAAAGCATTATTGATTTTTTAATTGTATGTCAATTATCTGTTGCTTTATGTTATTGCTGGTTGCTTTGTGGGTAATTAGTCAGTGGGTAGTAATAGAAGTTTTTGTAACTTCATAGAATTTTTTTGCATAAGATAATTATATTAATAATAATTTTATGTTAGGATTTTTGGAGGATGATTGGAAACATAGTGACCTTTTGATTCTGAAACCTTACTTGAAGTTATTTATTAATATGATGGGTCTATGCAAATAGGGATGCATAAATGATAGGCATTAATTATTATTGCATGTATGTCGATGTGTTCGAAACGATGGTTCAAGAATCGAGAATGTAATTGCTGATATGAATGGCAATAATTGTGAAATATTGAATATGAAGATTCAATATGTGCTGGAAAAGCAAGAAGCACTAGAAGCTCTTGACCACATTATGGAAGATATTGAGGGTGTCGTGCACCACCTTGAGCTAGTAGAGGACCGCCTAACGGTATTTGAGCCGAAAATAGACATTTGCTATGCTGGTTCTAGCTCAGAAAGGGCTTTGTGCTCTAAGCGCAAGCGTATTGATTCGTTCAATATGTGGGAATGCAAAGGATCAAGTCCTTATTGCAAGAAATCAAGAGTTAACCAACACAAGAGAGGAAAACGTCCTCAAGTGAAGAAAATGTCAAGAGTGATATGTTACAATTGTGACAAGAGAAGTCACTATGCTCGCGACTATCGTGAGCCAAAGAAGGAATGCACCTCTTGTACATTTGAGAACTTTGCTTATGTGTCAAGTTCAATATTATTGGCTGAATCCAATCCTTTGTGGAATGTAGATTCAGGAGCGACAGACCATGTAGCAAAGGATAGAGGATCCTTTGTGGAATTCCGACGAGTACCAACTGGGCCGAGTGGATCCATATCGGAAACAACTCTAGAGCTGATGTAAAGGGATTGGCACCTGCCAATTGAACATGCATGGTGAACGCATCTTGATGTTCTATATGCTCTGGAGATTCGTCGAAATTTAGTGTCTGTCTTAGTGTTGGTTAAGCTTGTTTTTAGTGTGAACTTCCATAATAGAGATGTAGATTTGTATTTGGATACAAACTACTATGGTTGTGGTCACTTTCTAGATGGTTTTATTGTACTAAATGTTGACTGTGGTGATGTCAATATGTTATCCCCTTGTTTCACGTCTTCTATCTTATATGATAATGATGTGAATATGATGGCATGCTAGACTTGGTCATATGGGCCAACAACATATGAAAAGACTAGCCAAAAAGGGCTTGTTGGGCAATATTAAAAAAGTTGATTTGTCCATATGTGAGCATTGCCTAGTAGGGAAAATGACAAGGAAACCATTTGAAAAGATAAAAGAGCTGAATTCCTCTGCATTTAATCTATATTGATGTCTCGTGGTTCAATGAATGTGAGAGGAAGACAATGGGCTGTTTGTTTCATCACTTTTATAGATGATTCTACTTGATTTGGATATGTCTATTTGATTTCTCATAAATCTGAGGCATAAGTTGTTTCAAAATGTTTATGAATCTGGCAGAAAATCAATTAGACAAGAAAATAAAGGTATTTAGATCCGATCGAGGTTAAGAATATTTATCGATAAGTTCAGAAAATTATGTGATGAAAAAGGAATAGAAAGATAGTTGTCTATTCTATATACTCCTCAACAAAATGGTGTTGCGGAGAGAAGAAACAGAACCCTACTGGAATGGTTAGGTCCATAATGGCGCATGCTAACTTACCCATCACTTTTTTGGAGTGATGTGTTGTTAATTGCTGCCTATATACTTAACCGGGTGCCTTCCAAATCGGTTATTTCCACTTCATATGAGTTATGGACAGTTAGAACACCGGACTTAAGTTTTCTTAAGCCATGGGGTTGTGCTGCCTATATTCATGAGTCCTCTCACAAGTTTGGGAAACTGGGTCCCAAAGAAAATAAGAGTATTTTCATGAGATACTACGAACACTCAAAGAGGTGTGTGTTCATAGGTGAGCAGGAAATTGGGAATATAACTGAATTTGAATCACGGGATGTCACATCCTTAGTGGATGAATTTTCTAAGAGGGGCGAAATAAGGGAAAATAACTCCCTATTTGAAACCTTGGATCAAGATAATGATGTCGGTGGAGTTCGTTCAAGTGGGAGTAATATGAGATGTAATGAATTGAATTCAACTCATTCTCAATTGCAACCACCTGATGTGACGACATCATCATTACCTAATCCAAGTGGGAGCATGATGGGGAATGATGTGTTAAGTGTACAATCTCCCATACGGTGAACAAGTCGCCAAAGTATTCCCCGTCGATGTTTTGACATTGAAAGGGAAACTTTTATGGTTGCTCCACAAGATGAGGATGAGCCAAGAAATATTAATGAGGCTTTGAACTGCCCTAATAAGGAAAAATGGATTCATGCAATGAAAGAGGAAATGGAGTCAATGAAATCAAACCAAGTCTCGGGAACTGGTTGATCTTCCAAAAGGACGCAAAGCTATAGGAACAAGTAGGTTCTCTAAATAAAGCGAAAGGCTGATGGCTCAATAGAAAGGCATAAGGCTCGCCTTGTGGCGAAGGGGTATAATCAACAGGAAGAAATTGATTATGAAAATACATTTTCTCCTTAGTGAGATTTACCTTGATTCGCATTATTCGGCAATAGTGACTAGTATGGATCTTGAGTTATATCAAATGGATGTAAAGACTGCTTTCCTCAATGGAGAATTAGAGGAAGGAATATATATGGAACAACCTGCTGGTTTCATAGTGAAAGGTCAAGAAGAAAAGGTATGTTGACTTTGGGGGTCGATATATGGCCTTAAGCAGTCATCGAGACAAAGGTATATACATTCTCATAATGCCATAGTGGCATATGATTTTACAATGATAGATGATGATCATTGTGTATATATCAAAATATCCAATGATCAATTTGTGATCATATCATTATATGTTGATGATATACTAATTGCCGGAAGCAATATGGAGTTGGTTAATACTTGTCAAGAGATAGTTGTCTTCTAACTTTGAGATGAAGGATATGGGTGAGGCTGCATACATTCTTGGAGTTAAGATTTCGAGAGATCGTTTTTGAAGAGATCGTTGTCTCTTTCGCAAGAATCATATATAAATAAGATTCTTGAACGATTTCGTATGCAAGATTATAAACCCATAGACACTCCTATTGCAAAAAGGTGAAGGATTGAGCCATAGTCTGTGTCCAAGGACTCCACAAGAGAAGGAACAAATGAAACATGTTCCTTATACTAGTGCTGTTGGGAGCTTGATGTATGCTATGATGTGTACAACACCCGACATATGCTTTGCAGTCGGAATGGTGACCGATACCTATCCAATCCAGGTCAAGCACATTGGAAAGCCGTTAAGAGAATACGAGGTATCTAAAGGGGACTGCTGATTATACACTGAGTTATTAAGGAAAGGATCTGCAACTCAAAGGCTATTCTAATACTGATTGGAGAGGAGATTTAAATGAAAGGAAATCTACCTCTGGGTTTGTTTTCTTACCGAATAATGGCACCATATGTTGGAGCAAAGAAAAAAAAAGTGTATAGCCTTGTCCACGATGCAAGTTGAGTTCGTGGCATTATCAGCATAGTGTAAGAAAGTGTTTGGCTTAAGAGATTTTTGGATCATTTAGGTATTATTAGAAGTGCTGCAGATTTATTGTTGGTTAACTGTGGTAGCCTTGCCCGTCATTAGAATTAAGTCATTAGATTAATTTAGATTGCATATTTAAATGTTGCATTTCTTTAATTTCGAATCTCATAAAAAATACAAAAAAATTATTTAGAATAAATCATCTCATGCTTAGATTACATGCTTAGTTATGTCATATTGCTTAGGTCATATAGCTAAGTCATGTTGCCATGTCATATCATTTCATGTTAAATTAGTGGCATGCATTGCATATTGCATGATTTTCATTAATTAAATGAAAACAAAACAAAAATTGCGTGTTAATTAGAAATCATATTTAGAACTCGCTGATGTGAATTCTAAACTAACATTGCAGATGCTTTCGTTGCTTTGAGGTAAGTCCTGCAATATTTAATTACTTTATTGGGTGTTAAATTGGTGGTTTGCGCACCTGTATGAATACCTCACATGTTAGGGAGATAGTTTAAAATCAATTCAAGCTGCCTGCCAAACATTTTTCAAAATAAAAAGAAAGGTACCGAAGGGCGTTAGAGAAATCTAACGTAACCAAGTCCCCGTACCCTTAGTCTCTGGTTCGTAGGAGTAAAGTAAATCTCCCATTACTTTACTAGGGTTTCTAATCGACCCACTAAAAATAGATTAGTGGCGACTCCTAATTAAAAAATTGCATGTTAATAATTCAAACCTAAGTCGCGAATTGGTATGGGCTTGGGAGAGCCCAAGTTAAGTCTAGGCTTAGCAATCCATTAGCCAAACCCTAGGTGGTTCATACCCTCTAAAAATTGGTCCCGACAGCTTGGCGATTCCGCTGGGGACTTGAGTTAAAACTCTTAGTGGACTTAGGCCAATTTCTTTTTGAAAAAAATATTTTTGTTTGGCAGCGAGGATCCCAGGTTCGCCCCTAACATTTAAGGTGTTAAATGTTCTTGTAGAATGGGAGGTATAAGGGGAAGTGTATGTTAACCTTTGTTTTGCAGGAAGGTGTAGGAATGTATGGTTTATTTTCATGAACGAAGTGTTGCTTGATATAAACTGTCGTGCATACCTTGCATCTAGCACTACACTATTGCACACACAGCCTGCCGCCGGACCTGGGCCGCATAGGATCATTTAGGATGGTATTGAGATGGATACCACTCCGACCGCATGCTCGCGGTACGAGTCGCCCATCTTAATCCCGAAATTTCTTTCATGGTGTCAAGAGTACCCACCTCGGTCCGCATGCCCGCGACCCAGGTTGGCTCTTCGACCAAGCCGAAGTCATGAGGACCCGACATAGTCCACAAGCCCGTGGCTAGTTTGATCATCCTTGTGGCTCCACCTTGATAAGCCTTATAGATTAGAAATCAAGCCACTTACCATGCGCATGTCTATGTGATTGCCGTCGAATTTTCTTGGTAAAGTAAGTTTTCTATCCTTATACCATGCAATTTATTTTGTCATGCTTTTGGTCTGTCCATGACAATCTAAGATAGTCATTTGATCTAATTCCTTTCAATAATGAAATGAGGAAATTGTCGTGCAATAAATCATTTGGAAAATAAAAAAACTTTGGAGAATTTGTTTTCAATTCATGTCTAGGAAATTTGATTTTACTAGGATGTCTATTTTTCTAGCTCTCTTTAGGAAATTCCTCCTTGTAAGAGTTTTTTATGAAAAAAATGATGAAAAAAGTTGATAGATCATTATCATGGATTGATTCTTTATTTGCACCTCATACTCATATATTTTTCATTCATTTGGATTAGGTGATAACGAATCCTCCGTGTATTACGCGATCGAGAGCTAGAATGGCCGACCAAACCGAAATGCGTGATCGTATCTCCGCTATGGAAGACCAACTCCGACAGTTGTTCACCTCTATGCAATTCATGACAGCTCAAATCCAATCCCTCCAAACGGATTTGACTCTTGCACCTGCTCTCCCTGAGACAGTAGTCCTGAAGCAGTCAGGTAAGACCCAAATGGGCAATGGTGACATGCCTGACCTGGAAGATGACCCACTGTTGGTCACTGCTGAAAAACCTAAACCTGACAATGTCCCTAAGATGGGGCAGGATGAAGTGGAAGTGATGGACACTCTAGGGCAGCCTAGTGGCAAGTTTGATTACTTAGTGAAGTATTCGGCTCCTCCCAGCTTTTACTTTGACTCCCGCAACATAGTTCCAAGTGGATGGGATGACATGGACGATCCGACATCTCCAAAGACAGAGAACTCTGATGATGCCCTGGAAGGAATCACAAGTCTGTTCGATGACCTCTTCATAGGAACCAATGACGAAGGACCTTCGGAAGACATGGATGTTAGCCTGCAAGAGTAACTTGTTACTGTTGCACATTCCCCCGCGGGAATTTTTATCGCTTTCTAGGAATGTTTATCACTTTTTAGGATTGGTTTCCGCTTTTTAGGAATCATTTTCGATGTTTTCTCTTTTTAGGGGTTAGGAATCACAATTTCCATTCTAATAATGTAATTCATTTGATTCTATTCAATGAAATTACAATTTTATTTCCAATTTTGAGGACATGATGGGGTACTCCAAACCAGTCCAATGACGATATCCAACCATGAAAAAGAAAATATCATCCACGGAGAAATCCCGAGGGCTGGACTCTTTCATGTTTCTTCCCAAAAACTTTTTAAAAAACAAAAGCATTTCACTGCTAAAAAAAAATTCCCAAAACTTGTAGCAGATTAAACCTGTTTGTTTTTCTAACTCATTTACTTCATGTCTCGAGCATAACAGAGAGGCGTTTGAAAATAACGCATCAATTTCCAATGATAGTAGGCCCATTGATTTGGGAACATACATCTGAAAGGAAAAATAGACGTGGGGGCAAATGATCATTTCCTAACTGATCTTGATGACATCTCCCAAGAGTGAAGAAAATCATATGGACTCCAAAGTGTGATATGTGGCACATCTCATAACAATTTGTGTGAAATGTCATTCTCGAAGGCCAAATGAAGTTTCTCATTTCCATGAGAAAATGATGAAACAAGTCAAAAGAAGATCATCCGTCTTAAATGAAATGGATACATTGCGTTCATGAATATAATTAATTTCGGAATTGACACTTTTGTTCTTTTCCTTGCACATGAAGAATTGGGGTACTATAGATTCTAGTAGTGACATGACTGAGACAAAATCTCGATCCGAGCCAAAATGGTTGTGTCATTTGAATTTACTTTGAGTTGCATAGTATCCTATTCATGCACGTTCTCTTGTGCAGGGGCAAAAGCAAGAACGGAGTATTCATCAAATCAAAAGGCGAATTTTCACTTTTGATTGATAAAAGACGGCAATCCCTTTCTAGAGCAATCCCCGAATGAATGCTTAAAACCATGTTTTGAGTGCAATAAATTGTTTGTTTTGAAGTCACAAACACTTTTCATGCTTAAAGTTGCTGGACTCATTTGAAAAGAGAATTTTCATATTGATTTAGCTAACCAATTTCATGTGGAGATTTGTCAAGATAGACAATTTAATGGAGTGACATCAATGCTTAAGAATGCTGAATGAGACGTGTCAGTATGATGAAAGGCAAGCCTTACCCTATACACAGTCCCTACTTATACACTTGTGAGATGAGTATAGGAAGTTCCATATCTACAAGGTAAAGAGTTCTCTCGCAAAAGGTACGATGACCGAAATGATGATGAGGGGCAGTTTATTTCTCTATCCCAAACACTATAGGTGATCCATTGCTTAACCCTCTTGAGCCTTATACACTTGTGGAGATTCTTTTCAAATTACCCCTGTCAAGAATCACCCCACATCGGGGCAACTAAGAGATCAAATGACATCATGAGGTGAGGAAAATGAATTGAAATCTTCTTGCTCTCACTTGCATCAATCTTCAAGTCATGCTATTACATTGAATTCATGTGTTAATTTAAGTGCCTTAGGATGATGAAGAGCATTTCTTTCTCTATCCCATACACTTATATCCTTTGCATAGCCCATTTGAGCCTGCAATTTTATTTCTTTAAACCCAGTTGGTGATCATCCCCCACACTTTGGGGCAAGACAAAAGGCAAATGAAGACTTTTGAAAAGTTCAAGTGTCATTCAAAGTGTAGTTTGCTTGACGCATGCATTATGTGCAAGAATTGAATTCAAAATAGAACTAAGGGGCATAAAAAAGCAGTGTGCCTGGTAAAAGCAAGGCCAATGCCCATGAAAAGAAGTGAAGAAAAGTGAATGAAAACTAGGGGCGTGAAAAAGTGGTGTGCCTGGTAAAAGCAAGACCAATGCCCATAAATGAAAAAAGAGTCAAGATAGGTGACTCTTAATTACAAGAATTGAGTCTCAATGGAGCAATACTCAAAGAACTCAAAAGTTGAGTTTTCATAATCAATGGGGCACTTCATGAAGACAATCCCCAATGGTGAAAAAGAAAACTGGTGGCAATGCCAAGATGATCATCAACTCTCACCCTTAACACATATTTTGAGCCTAATGATCATGTCATTTCTCAACCCATGAACCTAGCCTACGTTACGTCCTTTACAAAGTCTCTTCAGATTAGGGCACTTGAATTAACATAGGAGTTCATATGTTTATAAGCATCGCTCGAAGAAGTACGAGCAAGATCATTTCTTTCTCATTTTGCAGGGTTCTTGACTTGTAAACCCGGAGATGATTACAAAATTGTTCTTTCAATTGCCTTGACTCAAAGAGTCCCCTTGTTAAGCCATTAACCAAGCCCACATTACGGTCCCTATTAAAGATCTCTCGATTGGTAAGGTTGTACCTCTTGCGAAAAACTCGGACCCTTGTTGGTGTGATGATAGTGAGATGGAGCGATTCTCATAAAATAGCCTCTAAATGAGAGTGAGTGAAAGTCCTTTCTAATTGAAGGTCCCTCATTTGGTATTCTTAAGAAATCCATGTCATGAGTGAAAATTGTCTTGAATGATAATTCTCTCCAGTGGAAATTTGGGTGATGCAAAGGTCATTATGCATAAACCCCGATTGAGTTGATGAAAACCTCACTGAATTTTGAAATGTGCATTCTAGAGTAGCTTAGATTGTTTATCTCTTTAATGAATGCATATCAGTTTTTGCTCTAAATCATGTCTCGACGGGTAATTCAAGTTCCTTTCAGAATGTTTCATGATATTAGGAGGTGAAAGGCCTCCACAGGATATCTAATTTCCAAAAGACATATCCCAAAGAATCGTAGATATCATCGGGTAAGTATATCTCTACCCATTTTTCACACTTGACTCGGTCAAGATGTCCATTTATATTGACTTGGCGTGCTTTCGTAGCCCGAGTCCCTCGTTATCGATTCGGCGTGCTTTTGTAGCCCGATGTCTCTCTATATTGACTCGGCGTGCTTTTGTAGCCCGAGTCCCTTTCTCATTGACCCGGCGTGCTTCGGAGCCCTGTCCTTTATATTGACCTGGTGTGCTTTCGTAGCCCAGAGTCCCATTTATTGACCCGGCGTGCTTCCGTAGCCCGGAGTTCCTGACCTGGCGTGCTTTCGTAGCCCAGATTCCCTCTTTATTGATTCGGCGTGCTTTCGTAGCCCGATGTCCATTTATACCAAATCGGCGTGCTTCCGTAGCCCGGATTTCTTTTATCGACCTGGCGTGCTTTTGTAGCCCAGAGTCCCTTTTAATCGACACTCGACTGAGTTGTCCCTCAAAGATTTTCCTCCAGAGCCAATCTGATTAAGGCGACCGAAGAACGGTTCGGGTCCTGGTCAGTTGATCTCTTTTGCAAGGCTGGGCGACCGAAGAATGGTTCGAGTCCTAGCCAAGCAAAACCTCAGTCTAGGTGACCGTAGAATAGAACGGGTCCTAGACAACATCTATTTCCCTATTCAGGCGACCGTAGAATGGTACGGGTCCTGAAAGGTAAACCCCCGTTTAGGTGACCGTAGAATAGAACGGGTCCTAGACAAAACCTATTTCCCTATTCAGGCGACCGTAGAATGGTACGGGTCCTGGAAGGTAAACCCCCGTTTAGGTGACCGTAGAATAGAACGGGTCCTAGACAAAACCTATTTCCCTATTCAGGCGACCGTAGAATGGTACGGGTCCTGAAAGGTAAACCCCTGTTTAGGTGACCGTAGAATAGAACGGGTCCTAGACAAAACCTATTTCCCTATTCAGGCGACCGTAGAATGGTACGGGTCTTGAAAGGTAAATCCTCGTTTAGGCAACCGTAGAATGGTATGGGTCCTAGACACAACCAAACACTGTTATACTAGGCGACCGTAGAATGGTACGGGTCCTAGGAAAGCGGTGTCTTTGCAAAGTCATGTTACTATTCAGGCGGCCGTAGAATGGTACGGGTCCCGAACATGTAACACCATCTTGAATCACTCTACCCTCCTTGAAGGTAAGATATTCCAGGTAAGCTCTTTTTACCATTTTCCAAAAAATTAGACATCTCAGTCTGGATCTGGATGTCTCAATTTTTTCTGTCCAACATTTCACTTTGGATGTGAATGTTCTTGCCTGTTACGCTTTTCAAGGAACCTGAGTGAGAGTTGGGTACTTGTAGAGTAAACAGAGACTTATCATGTACCTCAAGATGCTCTACCGCACTGACTGGTAAGTAATTGTAGGTACACTCTTTCCTTTTACATCATGCATTTGCATTAGCATTTCCATGCACCATATAAATTGTATTAAAAAATGGAATTCATTTTCCGACAAAAAAAAATCATTCAATGCATTTGTATGGTCAAAATTTAGATCTCAATTTGTCTTTGAAGGCAACCTCTTTCGAGCTCACCTTCAAAGAGGGGCAATGTTGACACCTAAATTTTGGCGATCTATTTAGCCATTTTTTGCGTAAAAAATTAGGGGTTAATTTTTATCCCTGAAAAAAAAAATATTAATTACATAGCATGTAGATTTAGATGTATTTATTTTTAATTTGCATTTTTTTACATTTATTTACTGGACCGGTGGTGGATGGATCGAATTAGTGGTTTTCGGTTTTAAATTAGTAGGCTGGGCTAGGCTCACAAATGGAGAAAATTAACCCAAGCCCGTCGTTATTTTTAATTGATTATCTTGCGAAAAGTTAAGATTTGATGCGATATTATGGTTTTTGAAAATTAAAAAAAAAATCACATTGTAATCTTATTTTTTTTATCAATAGATAATGAAATTGGGGAGAATATTTTTGAGATAAGGATTTGGGGGGGGGGGTTTCTTTGAAAAATTCAGAAATAAGTGAAGAGAAAGGTCAAGAGAGGTTTTGGCTTCGGAAGAAAAAAGTAAAAAAAGAAAAGAAAGGGTCGACAAGGAAAAGAGACAGAGGAGAAGCGGAAAGGCCAAAAAAAAAAAAGGGAGGGGGATGATTTGACCCCTGCGTTCATCATCTTCCCAATTTGCTGCCCATGTTGCTGCTCCGTTCGTGCCCTTCCCATTGCACCATCACCAACGCCCGAGCTTGTCGCGGAGCCCGCTCGAAGCCCGAAGTCGTCGCGCGGCGCGATCTGCGCAGCCCGCGCCGGTCCGTCGCTCGCCGTCGCTCACAAGCTCGTGACACCGGCACCGCCGACCCAGCCCTTCCGCGAGCACAACCTGCGTGAAGCTCGTCGAAGCCGATTAACGCCACACAGTTTCGCCGACGCCGATCTGCCCATCGCCGACCCGCAGCTTCTACCCGAGCCAAGTGATCCACAGCCGTGCCTCCGTTTCCGTCGCCCTTGCCCCGTGAAGACGCTTCGCCGTCTGTCTCGCTCGAAGCCAGCAACGCCGCGTGACCCAACGCTCCCGACTGTTGCTGCCGTAGCTTCCCCTTCACCGCACCCGCTCAACTCGCAGACCGACCCGCGACGACCAGGTGCTCCTGTAGGCCGCAGCCCGAACCCCCCACGATTTCGACGCCCACCGCCGCCCGAACCGCCGCGACACCACCACCCGTTGCTCGACGCCGCTTACTCATCCTCCCCGCGGACCGACGCCGCTTGCCTTAGGTGCCCCGCCACGAGCAATCCGTGCCTGGAAAAGAAGAAAGAAGCAGAAAAACAAAAAGCAAAGAAAAAAGGAAAAAATCCAATTAGGTAGTTTTACTTATTTATTTATTTTATTGTTCATTATTATTTTACTTATTCTGTCTTTTAGTGAAATTGTTCCTTTAGGTATATAATTGATATTCCAACATGAATTGGCCCTCAAATAAGAGATTGACAGTCCGATTTTCGCGCCCGAAATCCGACTCGCAATCCCTTACAAAAATCGACAATCCAATCTCAAGCCCGAGATTTGATTTGCGATTTAATTTAAAATTGGCCAACCCGATCTCATGCGCGAGATATGGTTCGTCAATTTTTAGATATCAATCTTATCTTATTTGATTCGCTGTTGGTTGAGTCAATCTTATTTTCGTAAAAGAAAAATCCAAAAATATTTGAGTTAGGATTAGATTTGCAATTTTAGGGTTAAAATTGCAATCTTATCCTGAGTTAAATAAGAAAATCCAAAAAATCTTAATTAGGATTAGGTTTGTTGTCGTCTTGCATATTTAGGATTGCAATCTTATTATGAATTTTTAAATAAAAAATCCAAAAAAGAAAGTGCATTCATTTAGATAATTAGTTTTTTTAATTGCATGTTAATTATGTATTAATTTTAATTTTGAGATTAAGGAAAAACACAAAAAAAAAATCATTGTGCATATTAGATTAGATTGCATGCTTATTAGGAAAATAAAAATCATGTGCACGTCATATAGAATTAGTTTCATACAATGCACGTCATTTAGTGATTTTTGTTAGGTGCATTTAATTAGAAATTGCCCGTCATTAGAATTAAGTCATTAGATTAATTTAGATTGCATATTTAAATGTTGCATTTCTTTAATTTCGAATCTCATAAAAAATACAAAAAAATTATTTAGAATAAATCATCTCATGCTTAGATTACATGCTTAGTTATGTCATCTTGCTTAGGTCATATAGCTAAGTCATGTTGCCATGTCATATCATTTCATGTTAAATTAGTGGCATGCATTGCATATTGCATGATTTTCATTAATTAAATGAAAACAAAACAAAAATTGCGTGTTAAAAAATTGCAAAAAGCGTATACCAAAGATCCAAAATATCATGGCAAGACCAAACCTATAGATACCAAGTATAATCTTGTCAAGGATATGGTTGCACGAAAAGATGTGAACTTAGAGTACATACTACGCATGGAATGGTAGCAGATCCTATGACAAAGCCAATACCTAGAGATGTGTTTTGTGGCCATATGAAATCTCTAGGATTGCATAGAGACTGATGTACTGAATATTGTATTTTCCCTAAGTGTTCACAATTTGATGAATTTGTGTTTTTCATCATCAATGCCTATGAATCTTTGTTTAATCCTTATGCATCTTAATGTTTAGTGCATTACTTTAAGTTGAGAAGTATGTCGGACAAATATAAGATTAGCCCACTCACACGGGTAATCACCTCTGTTTACTGTGTGATAAATAGAGATGAGACTGTTTTTAAGCTTATTATCTAGGTGATAATCGAGAGCTCAAGCTTAAAACACGTATGTCGCCTTAACTGAGTGTTGAGATGAGGACATAATACTTACTATGTCCGAAAGTAAAATACCCCACATGTTTTACTTTATCTGTCTAAGATGCCAGATGTGAGTTCTGATGAATTTTGTGAATGAGTAGATATGTGAACTCAAGTTAGACATTGGGAATGTCTGAACTATCATCTGTACGGTATAAAAGGTGTAGACATACGCTCCATGGGAAAGGAGTTAATACCGTAATACGTATTTCATACTACGTATGCATGAGACGACCAATAAGAGTGGCAAAAGTTTGATCTCAACTTTTATGTCGTGTGAGACTCTTGAGGAAGAGAGTTCCTCAATTTCTTAGTCCCCTCATGACTCTTACTTATTCTCAAGATTTCTATTTAGTGTTTGCTATCTTAGGATGTTGCTAATGGTCATGAGTGATTCGATCTAATGGGGCATTTCTAGAAAAGCAAGCTGGACTGAAATTGAGAGTTTGAAGGAAAGAGGAAGATCGTTTTTGGAGAATCACATTGTAGTTTTGTATTCACCGGTTAACCAATTATGACTATCTTTGTGATAATCATAATTGTGAATACAATATATATATCATTGTTTAAAAGAGATCAAGAGAGATATAAATGTGATCGATCGATCTAGGGTACTGCATACTAAATCTACTCGGAGTGTGATGCCCATTATGAGCTGCTATATATTCCTAAAAGATGTATAGCAACGAGCTCTCAAAGTATGCTGGTCGCACGGATTATTCACCGGTATGAATGTTGAAGAGAGGAAAAGAGGATTATGTTCGGCCCACCATGTTAAGTGAGAGTCTATGATGGATTTTTCTTTGATGGGGCTGAGTAGGGCCTGTCCGCCCATGTTGGTTTTGCACCACCATGTGCGAGTGGGAGATGATGGATTTATGAGATGGGCTTAAGGCCCATCCGCTCAAGTTGGGCCCAAAGGGCCCGGCCCACAGGAATAGGGCCCGTGGAGGGGAAGGAATAAAAGGGATGAGAGAGAGAGAGAAGACAACGTTTTGGAACATAACGTACGTCTTTTCTCTTCTCACGCTCTCTCTCTCCCAAAAAAAAGAAAAGCCAGTAAGCATACGGCGCGCTTTCCTTCCCTTCAAGGCGTCATCGGATCGAACGGGGCCAGAATTTCTTCCTCTTCTTCGGCATTGGTGTTTAATCTGTGGCTAACAAGGTACGCTCGAATCCGTGGTGTGCTTTACGATCGGTGATGCGTGTTTTCCCGGGCTTCGTCTTCCGCATTGATTTAGGGGTTCGATTCGGTGTCGAATCCGGTTTTCGGGGATCCGTTATTCCCAACACCCCGGATTTACCTCGCCGGCTACCGGCTGTTCGGGGTTCCCGGATCACAAAAAAAAAAATCTGTTTTTAACAAGAGAGTTATCATTTTTGAATTTTGTAAAGGGCACGCAGCCTATCATAAATCAGAACTGTTGATTTCTTTTTCTATCTCAATGGAGGTTTGGTCAACACAATAATCAATTTTCTCGATCAAATTTAGACAACTTTTGGTAAGACAAGTTGTTATTTCAAAAAAATTCACGTCATGTGCTCATTCTCCACCGTAAATTTCTTCCGCTTTTGTGGTACTCATTTTCTGAGCGAAGGATGATGGTGGTGGGAAAGTCAATTCACCGAAAAGACAATTATGCCCTTTTGGAATAAAAATAAAATGACGATTCATCTGGATGCGTGCCACCGGGCAACGACAGTTGCAGCACGAGACAAAGCAAGTTCGCCGGGAAGAACCGCGCCTCCGCCGTAAAAGAACCCTCCGAGATGGCCGAGAAGAGCAAAGTGCTGGTGATCGGAGGCACTAGATACATCCCGGCTTTTTGTATTTTTTCTCATTCAGATGCTTTTGAAATTTTTCGAAGACACGCCCATGTCATCCCTAATGTCTTTATGAAAAAGCACGTTTAATGAGCGACACCCTCAAGTTTCTTCTAACTCAGTAAATTAAGTTAAGAGTAATGATAAAATGGGGCTCGCTATGTGAAGCGACCGTCAGCATTTCCCATTTTAGTCTCAGCAAATAAAAAATATATATGGAGGTGTGGCAAAAACTATTCTCAAAGTTTTTCTATTTAACCGTAGATATATTTATTTCGTTATTTTCATTAGATAAACTATGTGAAATTATTGTTGCTGCCTATATGAAATCTTATCACATGTGCCAGATACGAAGAAAAGTTGGTGAAATCAATCATTCAGAAAGTGTTGAGCCAGCCGAAGAAAAAGTTTGAGTTTGTTATTCCTGAGCATTTGGTCGGAATTGATAGTCACGTGGTGAAAGTTATGAAATTTGCGGATAATAATTCTCGTGCCACCCTATTTGTCGCATGCATGGAATATGTGGCATTGGTAAGACGGCTTTTGTTAAAACCATCTACACCAAGCTCTCAAATCAATTTGAGTATTGTAGCTTCATTCCTAATGTTAGGGAATCTTGTAAGCATATTGGTCTTGCTTACTTGCAAAATCAATTAATTTTTGATATATTGAAGCGAAAAAATCAAGTTGATAATAAGGACGAAGGGATTAATTTCATCTCATCTAACTTTGGAACTAAGAAACTCCTTATTCTTCTTGATGATGAGGATTCGAACGCTTAAAGGACGAGTAGTTCTTTCATGTTCGGTAGACGTGTGAATATAAACTAATGTTGTATATAACTTAGTTTGCAGTGTATATAAAAGTTTGTTGTGATTTTCAAAATTATGGCCCTGCTTTTCTATACCATCTTCGTGTTGTCAGGGGATTTACTTATTCGCTTCCACGTGTATATTAAAATAAATGGGTCGGTAACGTATTCTGGGATGTTGCAATTTAATCGACCGCCGAGGATTGGCACGCATTCAAGGATCGAGGTGTGACATAGCTCATTGCCCATTCTATACCCTTTAAAAAAAAAAAAAATTGAATTGGTATAGATGTCAGAGGTTTAATAACTTTATACTAATCGTTTCATATATGGACGCTCGTAATGCTGCTTTTTTCTCACATAGAGGTTATGAATTACAAAAATAGTTATCTTGTATTGCCTAATTAATTAAAGAAGGGTAATCTTGTTATCAATCCTCCCAAGAAAAAGACTTCATCGAACCACGAAGCAATAGCATGGCGACTATGAAGCTCTATGATATCATGCTACCATATGGATGTAGAGGAGCTCATTGCCATTTTATACCCTTTTCTAAGAAAAATTGAATTGGCATAGATGTCAAAGGTTTACCAACTTTCTACTAATCACTCCATATATGGACACTCATAATGCAGCTTTTTTCTCACATAGAGGTTACGAATTACAAACATAGTAATCTTGTATTGGCCAATTAATTTAAGAAGGGTAATCTTGTGATCAACCCTCCCAAGAAAAAGAATTCATTAAACCTCAAAACAATAGCATGGCAAGCTATCAAGCTCTAAGATATCATGCTACCATATGGATGTAGAGTAGCTCATTGCCCATTTTATACCCTTTTGAAAAAAAAAAATGAATTGGGATAGATGTCAAAGGTTTAATAACTTTCTACTAATCACTCCATATATGGAAACTCATAATGCTGATTTTTTCTCACATAGAGGTTATGAATTACAAATATAGTAATCTCTTATTGCCCAATTAATTAAAGAAGGGTAATCTTGTGATCAACCCTTTCAAGAAAAAGAATTCATTGAACCTCAAAACAATAGCATGGCGGCTATCAAGCTTTATGATATCATGCTACCATATGGATGTAGAGTAGCTCATTGCCCATTTTATACCCTTTTGAAAAAAAAAATGAATTGGGATAGATGTCAAAGGTTTAATAACTTTCTACTAATCACTCCATATATGGAAACTCATAATGCTGATTTTTTCTCACATAGAGGTTATGAATTACAAATATAGTAATCTCTTATTGCCCAATTAATTAAAGAAGGGTAATCTTGTGATCAACCCTTTCAAGAAAAAGAATTCATTGAACCTCAAAACAATAGCATGGCGGCTATCAAGCTTTATGATATCATGCTACCATATGGATGTAGAGTAGCTCATTGCCCATTTTATACCCCTGTTTTTTTCATATGATAAAAGTCAACGTAAAAAAGTAGTTTGGACTAGTTCCTCATCAATTACGATTACTTAAATTCATAGGACCATCAAAATTAAATTTTCTTGTTTGGTTGCTAAGTTATGTATTTTATTTCTCAAGAATTTAAATAATCACTTAAATGAAACAAAATCATTATCTTCCGTCTATTTTCCCACTTTCCATGTACCCTTTTTCTAGTAAAGGATAACCTCAACAAGAAAAATTATTTCAATGATAAGACGATTACGCCCTTCCAGAATCATCCAATGACACTTCGTCCCATCCTGACGATAAGAACCCCACCTTTTAGCTCTCTCTCTCTCTCTCTCTCCAGATATAGCAAAGTCACGTTAGAGACCGATAAAGTTCACCGGAAAACACCACGCCCGCTGTGTAAAAACCCTCCAAGATGGCAGAGATGAGCAACGTCTTGGTGATCGGAGGCGCCGGATACATTGGAAAGTTCATCATGAAAGCGTGTGCAAAGTCCGATCAGCCTACCTTTGTTCTCGAGACGGAGTCCACCCTCTCCAACCCCACCAACGCCGAAATCATCAAAGGTTTCAAGAGCTTAGGCGTGAACCTAGTCCATGTGAGTAGCTATTCACGTGTGATTCCGTTAGTTTCCCATGTTCGGTGCTGCTTCGAGGAATTGAAGCATCCCATGCCATTTGATTTTGCTCCGAATTCCGAGAAATGTCTTTTATTTTGGGGAGAACCCGGGGACACGATACACCATGGCCAAACGCAATCCAGGATCAATTTCTCCCCCGATACTAAATCAACTTAAAATCTCTTAGCCCCCAACAACAACCAGCAATGTATATCCTCACAACATGCAAATATAACGCCGAAATAATAAGTAGAAAAAGCAAATAACGACACCAAGGATTTATCGTGGAAAACCCAATGCGCGAAAATCACGGACCGCCCAAAAACATCCACTAATCACCAAGAATAGCATGATACACAAAGTATTCTTCTCTAGTCACACACTAGAGGCTCAACATCATCATTACAATAATCCTATTCTCACCACATAGGTAGACAAACAAGTTAGGAGCAAGAAAACCTTAACCGCAACTGGAGAATTTGGGGATGGTTCTCGACGAACAAAAATCATCAACTTGTAGCCCTCGATCTCACGAACAAATACTGAAATTTGAGCCGATTTATTCAACATTTGGCCTTTGAATCAAAGCCGCAAAGTTGCAGCCCTCTTCCTTTCTTCTCTTCTCCCTTGCTTGCAATTTTCTTTTTCTCTCTCCTCCCTTTTCTTTTTCGACGGATGCACACCACCACGCACGACACTCCACTTCTTTTTGTTTTGCTTTTTCTTCCCCTTTTTTTTTTTTTTTTTTTTTTTAAAGCTAGCTAGGCCCCACATGAAGATGGACCCAACCAACAAATCTCCCCCTCCACCTCATGTGGGAAGCTTCATCATGCCTGCTTTTCTTCTACAAGCGTCAAGCTTCACCACGGGTAAGGCTTTGGTCATCATGTCAGACTTATTGTTGTCGTTATGAACTTTCTCAAGTAGGAAGAGCTTCTCTTCTAGCATTTCTCGGATCCAATGATACTTCACATCAACTTTCTTCGATCTTGAATGAAACACCGGATTCTTGCTAAGATGGATGGCACTCATGCCCAAACTTCTCTTGCTTCAAGCCCAACTCTTGTAGGAATTTTTCCATGCACAAAAGTTATTTACCTCCTTTGGTAATAGCAATATACTCCCCTTCAGTTGTAGACAAAGCGGTAACTTTTTGCAATCTCGATTGCCATGAAACAGCTCCCCTGCAAAGATTATTATAAAACCCGATGTGGATTTTCAGGAATCAACATCACCGGCATAGTTCGCATCCGTGTAGCCACTCAACTGAGGCTTTACATTTCCATAACACAAGCAAAGTGTCGAATTGCCTCTAAGATATCTCAGAATCCATTTAACAACAATCCAATGCTTCTTACCTGGATTAGAGAGAAATCTACTCACAACACCAACTACATGAGCAATATCAGGTCTTGTACAAACCATGGCGTACATCAAACTACCCACGGCGGATGCATAGGGAATTTTCATCATCTCAACCTTCTCTTTCTCACTTGAAGGACACTCATTACTACTTAACTTGAAATGGCCTGCAAGTGAAGTACTCACCGGTTTACATGTGCTCATGTTGAATCTTTGAAGCACCTTCTCAATATACTTCTCTTGAGATAACCACAATTTCTTATTCTTCATATCACGAGTAATTCTCATGCCTAAGATTTGTTTAGTCGGGCCTAGGTCTTTCATTGCAAAAGCTTTACTCAACTCATTTTTCAAGCTCTTAATTTTATCGACATCATGCCCAACAATCAACATATCATCCACATAAAGTAGGAGAATAAGAAAATCATTATCTGAGAATCTTTTCATAAAGACACAAGAATCAGAGTTTGTCTTACCCTATCCTTGTTCTTTCATGAATGATTCAAACTTCATACACAAGAATCGGTACACAATTCACCACCGCCAAACGCAATCTAGGATCAAATTCTCCCCCAATACTAAATCAACTTGAAGCGCCCAGCGACAACCAGCAATGTATAGCCTCACAATATGCAAATATAACATCGAAATAATAAGTAGACAAAGCAAATAACGACACCAAGGATTTAACGTGGAAAACCCAACATGGAAAAAACCACGGACAGTGCAAAAACATCCACTAATCACCAAGAATAGCAGGATACACAAAATATTCTTCTCTAGTCACACACTAGAGGCTCAACATCAACATTACAATCATTTTTTTCTCACCACATAGGTAGACAAACAAGTTGGGAGCAAGAAAGCCTTAACCACAACTGGAGAATTCAGGGATGGTTCTCGACGAACAAAAACCATCAACTTGCAGCCCTCGGTCTCCCGAACAACATACTGAAATTTGAGCTGATTCCATCAATATTTGGCCTTCGAATCAAAGCCGCAAAGTTGCAGCCCTCTTCCTTTCTTCTCTTCTCCCTTGCTTGCAGTTTTTTGTTTCTCTCTCCTCTCTTTTCTTTTTCGATGGATGCACAGCTCCACCCACGACACTCCACTTCTTTTCGTTTTGTTTTGTTTTCTTCTTCTTCTTCTTCTTCTTCTTCTTTTTTAATTTAACGCTGGCTGGGCCTCACATAAAGGTGGACCCAGCCAACATTTAATCTGTAGTACCGGAGTCAATTTTCATCTTAATCTTTCACAAGATCGAGTTGATGGAGTCACGTTACAATTCAGCGTGCTTTTTCTCTTCTCTGATATTTCGGCCTCGTAAGTTGGCGAAACCAGAAACAATCTCCCTCTCGTTTTTCACACTAATTGACGAATCTCCTCAGCTTCGCATGCTGAAACGAACGAGTACATTTTTAGACGAGTCTGATGAAAATTTCCGTATGTTTCGTACTGTGTAGATGAATTTTTATACAGAAGTACACGCCGCTGATCTGTAATTCAGATGTCATTGCAAATACCTTGTCGTAACCTTTCAAAAGATTGGTAGGTAATGCATGGACAAGAATTATGTGGGTAGCGGCTTGTTTTTTAAAATAAAAAGTAAAATATTCTTCACAACTGTTTTTCTCATCTGGTGGAGGTATTGAAGTCTTATCTGCATTAGATTTCGTATTTCTCCTTTTTCATAGTCTTCCTACTGGCCAAAATTAGATCGGTTGATGGTTTCTGACTTTATTGATTGTTTGTCCATGTTCTTGGTTATTTGATTCTCAGGGAGACATATACGATCAAAAGAGTCTGTTGAGTGCGATTAAGCAGGTTGATGTGGTAATCTCTACTGTGGGGATAGCACAGCTAGAAGACCAAGACAGGATTGTTGCAGCCATCAAAGCAGCCGAGAATATCAAGGTTGTGCCGTGTCTAGTAATTTCATTTCGAGTTATTATTCTTTGTTTAGCATTTCATTGACGATATACGTTGGTGTTAATTGTTAGCTTAAGTATTTTCTTCTAGTATGAGTGCATCACGTTCTTGTTGTGGGCTCTGCTTTGATGAAATGGGGTGGATTCACTTTTTATTTGTAGACTTCACTTCTTTCCTTTTTAAATGGTCATGACTTTGTGTAGAAGTCGTCGGTGAAATTTGAGGCTAACTATGTCAAAATCAAGTACCGGACAATGCCGGCTTCACTGTGGTTATGTTTTTTTCTCTAGGTCATCGAAAATGTCAAAAGGTTTTAAAAACTCAATATGGATTACAGTCATGTACCCTGCTCTTTGATCGATAATGAGAAACATGAACTACTTAATCCTTCAAATGCGTTTTGGTTCTATTTCTACGCTGAGGAACCAAAAAAAAAAAAAAAAAAACAAACAAACAAAAAGAAAGTTTCCCGGAGCATTACCAAACAACACCTTAATTGCTAGTCTTGATTCACTTACAATAATTTTTACTCAGTTAGAGTCACATATTAAAAAAAAAAAAATTGAAATATAGTCTCATATAAGTTTGTTTTTATTGTTGCTCTGTTAGAGTCACATATTGAAGAAAAAAGTGAAATTCAGTCTCACATAAGTTTGGTTTGTCTTTTTTCCATAACTCATGTAAATTTGTTGGATGAGGCGAATGCACTCTAGTTTTTTGTTGATTTCTAATAGAAATGTCTCTTCTGAATCAATTATTTTCTATTTAGAGATTCTTGCCTTCAGATTTTGCAAATGATTCGGATCGTAACGATGCTGTGGAGCCAGCAAAAACTGGATATGCTATCAAGGCCAAGATTTGCCGCCTTGTTGAGGCTGAGGGAATCCCTTATACATTTGTGGCTTCTAACTCTTTTGGAAATTTCCACCTTCGGACATTGTCACAGCTCGGGGCTACAGCTCCCCCTAGAGATCAAGTTGTCATCTTCGGGGATGGAAATGCAAAAAGTAAGAAGCAATTCGTTGAAATGCGTATTCTAATTAGTTAAGTTTTTTTTTTTTTTTTTTTTTGTACATTAACAACGAATTAATTACAGTAGTGATTAGAGTGAGAGGCGATTCTTGAAGCTTAATAATTGTAGGGTAACGTCCTTGTCTAGAGATAATGGGGCTCTTACATCCATTAGTATTCAATTTTAGAGACTAATATATGATATGATCCTGTTGTGGTTTATCTTGGCATAATACCACCTAGCGGGCAAATCATGAAGGTTCTCTTTATGTATTTGTTTGGGAAAAGAACATATGAATGCATTTGTCTGCATGTTGTCTAATGAATCAGTTTGATAAGATCATTCTTCTTCAAAGTGAGCCGAAAGTAACCCTAGGAAGATAGATCGCTCTGTGATTTATTTACTAGCCAAATTGTAAAACTCTCCCCGTCAATATGCACCGGTGTTTAACAATGAGGATGACATCGGCATCTATACCATCAAAGCTGTGGATGACCCAATGACCTTAAACAAAATTTTGTATATCAAACCTCCTGCCAACATCTACTCGATGAATGAGCTCGTGTCCTTGTGGGAGAGAAAGATCAGCAAGACCCTAGAGAGGGTGTATGTTCCAGAGGAGCAGGTTCTGAAGAACATTCAAGGTTAGGGATGCATTTCTATTGGATTTAAGTGCCTGAAATCCTCTCTATTCTCTCTGACATTTAAAGCTTGTCCGATCATATTGCAGAGGCGGTGGCTCCGCGCAACCTGTTCTTGGCATTATACCATTCTATCTTCGTGAAAGGAGACCAAACGAACTTCGAGATTGAGCCATCATTCGGAGTTGAAGCTTCGGAGCTCTACCCCGATGTCAAATACATGACTGTGGATCAATGCCTCGACCAATTTGTTTGATTATCGAAACTGAACATGCTTATAAATTTCTCACATCTCCATGCAGTAATAAATAATATAGGATGCTGCTTCACAGGATCCTCGTGTGAAATGTTGCTTCTGTTGATCATCAGATGGCATGTACAACCCCCAAGTCTGAGGACACACAATAAAGTATGAATGTTCAATGTGGCGCGTCTCTGCAGTGCTTGGAGAAGTTGCTTCTGTTTTGGAGTTTGATATGGGTTCATGGGCCAATGCAAGCTAACACCAAGACACGGGTTTCTCTATTTTTTTATGTCATATTATCTTTCACGTTTAAAGAATAACAAGTTAAAACAAGCGTAAACCGACTGTCAAACTTGTCGCAGTTTTGAATTATTGTTAATGTTTTGGGGGACTCTTAGAGGCTGCGAGGGAACAAACATGTAGAAAAAGAGGCATGCGCGATGGGTATGGATAAATCTCTAGCCAAATTCTTATTCCAAAACCTGATATACTGTGCATTGTTGTGTAACTAAGCATTTGTTTGGTTGAGTCTTCCTAAATCAACAACATCTGGTTTCCTCTTACCAAAAAAAAAAAAAAAAAAAAAAAACAACATCTGTTTTCGCGCTTTCTCAAAAAATACATTACTTAATATGTTTTTCATAGGGGGGAGGGGTTCGAAACCCCGCATCCCCATTGCGTGACTCACCCGTGGCTGGGTTTGTAGTGGTGGTCCAGTTCGCCCCGAGTTTACCTTGCCGGCAGCCAGCTGTTCGGGGGTTTCATGATCACAAAAAAAAAAAAAAAAAAAATTCTGTTTTTAACAAGAGAGTTATCATTTTTGAATTTTGTAAAGGGCACGCAGAACTGTTGATTTCTTTTTCTATCTCAACGGAGGTTTGGTCAACACAATAATCAATTTTCTCGATCAAATTTAGACAACTTTTGGTAAGACAAGTTGTTATTTCAAAAAATTCACGTCATGTGCTCATTCTCCACCGTAAATTTCTTCCGCCTTTCGTTGTCCACTTTTGTGGTACTCATTTTCTGAGCGAAGGATGATGGTGGTGGGAAAGTCAATTCACCGAAAAGACAATTATGCCCTTTTGGAATAAAAATAAAATGACGATTCATCTGGATGCGTGCCACCGGGCAACGACAGTTGCAGCACGAGACAAAGCAAGTTCGCCGGGAAGAACCGCGCCTCCGCCGTAAAAGAACCCTCCGAGATGGCCGAGAAGAGCAAAGTGCTGGTGATCGGAGGCACTAGATACATCTCGGCTTTTTGTATTTTTTCTCATTCAGATGCTTTTGAAATTTTTCGAAGGCACGCCCATGTCATCCCTAATGTCTTTAGGAAAAAGCACGTTTAATGAGCGACACCCTCAAGTTTCTTCTAACTCAGTAAATTATGCTAAGAGTAATGATAAAATGGGGCTCGCTATGTGAAGCGACCGTCAGCATTTCCCATTTTAGTCTCAGCAAATAAAAAATATATATGGAGGTGTGGCAAAAACGATTCTCAAAGTTTTTCTATTTAACTGTAGATATATTTATTTCGTTCTTTTCATTAGATAAACTATGTGAAATTATTGTTGCTGTCTATATGAAATCTTATCACATGTGCCAGATACGAAGAACAGTTCGTGAAATCAATTATTCAGAAAGTGTTGAGCCAGCCGAAGAAAAAGTTTGAGTTGGTTATTCCTGAGCATTTGGTCGGAATTGATAGTCACGTGGTGAAGGTTATGAAATTTGCGGATAATAATTCTCGTGCCACCCTATTTGTCGGCATCCATGGAATAGGTGGCATTGGTAAGACGGCTTTTGCTAAAACCATCTACACCAAGCTCTCAAATCAATTTGAGTATTGTAGCTTCATTCCTGATGTTAGGGAATCTTGTAAGCATATTGGTCTTGCTTACTTGCAAAATCAATTAATTTTTGATATATTGAAGCAAAAAAATCATGTTGATAATAAGGACGAAGTGATTAATTTCATCTCATCTAACTTTGGAACTAAGAAACTCCTTATTCTTCTTGATGATGAGGATTCGAACGCTTAAAAGGACTAGTAGTTCTTTCATGTTCGGTAGACGTGCGAATATAAACTAATGTTGTATATAACTTAGTTTGCAGTGTATATAAAAGTGTGTTGCGATTTTCAAAATCATGGCCCTGCTTTTCTATACCATCTTCATGTTGTCAGGGGATTTACTTATCCGCTTCCATGTGTACATTAAAATAAATGGGTCGGAGACGTGTTCTGGGAAGTTGCAATTTAATCGACCGCCGAGGGATGGGCACGCATTCAAGGATCGAGGTGTGACATAGCTCATTGCCCATTCTATACCCTTTTTTAAAAAAAGAAAAATTGAATTGGTATAGATGTCAGAGGTTTAATAACTTTATACTAATCACTTCATATATGGACGCTCGTAATGCTGCTTTTTTCTCACATAGAGGTTATGAATTACAAAAATAGTTATCTTGTATTGCCTAATTAATTAAAGAAGGGTAATCTTGTTATCAATCATCCCAAGAAAAAGACTTCATCGAACCTCGAAGCAATAGCATGGCGACTATGAAGCTCTATGATATCATGCTACCATATGGACGTAGAGGAGCTCATTGCCATTTTATACCCTTTTTTCAGAAAAATTGAATCGGCATAGATGTCAAAGGTTTACCAACTTTCTACTAATCACTCCATATATGGACACTCGTAATGCTGCTTTTTTTCTCACATAGAGGTTATGAATTACAAACATAGTAATCTTGTATTGGCCAATTAATTTAAGAAGGGTAATCTTGTGATCAACCCTGCCAAGAAAAAGAATTCATTAAACCTCGAAACAATAGCATGGCGGGCTATCAAGCTCTAAGATATCATGCTACCATATGGATGTAGAGTAGCTCATTGCCCATTTTATACCCTTTTGAAAAAAAAAATTGAATTGGGATAGATGTCAAAGGTTTAATAACTTTCTACTAATCACTCCAGATATGGGCACTCGTAATGCTGCTTTTTTCTCACATAGAGGTTATGAATTACAAATATAGTAATCTTGTATTGCCCAATTAATTAAAGAAGGGTAATCTTGTGATCAACCCTTTCAAGAAAAAGAATTCATTGAACCTCAAAACAATAGCATGGCGGCTATCAAGCTTTATGATATCATGCTACCATATGGATGTAGAGTAGCTCATTGCCCATTTTATACCCCTGTTTTTTTCATATGATAAAAGTCAACGTAAAAAAGTAGTTTGGACTAGTTCCTCATCAATTACGATTACTTAAATTCATAGGACCATCAAAATTAAATTTTCTTGTTTGGTTGCTAAGTTATTTATTTTATTTCTCAAGAATTTAAATAATCACTTAAATGAAACAAAATCATTATCTTCCGTCTATTTTCCCACTTTCCATGTACCCTTTTTCTAGTAAAGGATAACCTCAACAAGAAAATTTATTTCAATGATAAGACGATTACACCCCTCCAGAATCATCCAATGACACTTCATCCCATCTTAAAGATAAGAACCCCCACCTTTTAGCTCTCTCCTCCCTCCCTCCCTCTCTCTCTCTCTCTCCAGATACAGCAAAGTCACGTCAAAGACCGATCAAGTTCACCGGAAAACACCACGCCCGCTGTGTAAAAACCCTCCAAGATGGCAGAGATGAGCAAAGTCTTAGTGATCGGAGGCGCCGGATACATTGGAAAGTTCATCGTGAAAGCATGTGCGAAGTCTGGTCACCCTACCTTTGTTCTCGAGACGGAGTCCACCCTCTCCAACCCCACCAACGCCGAAATCATCAAAGGTTTCAAGACCTTAGGCGTGAACCTAGTCCATGTGAGTAGTTATTCACGTGTGATTCCGTTAGTTTCCCACGTTCGGTGCTGCTTCGAGGAATTGAAGCATCCCTTTCCATTTGATCTTGCTCCGAATTCCGAGAAATGTCTTTAATTTTGGGGAGAACCCGGGGACACAATTCACCACGGCCAAACGCAATCTAGGATCAATTTTTCCCCCGATACTAAATCAACTTAAAATCTCTTAGCCCCCAACAACAACCAGCAATGTATATCCTCACAACATGCAAATATAACGCCGAAATAATAAGTAGACAAAGCAAATAACGACACCGAGGATTTAACGTGGAAAACCCAATGCGCGAAAAACCACGGACCGCCCAAAAGCATCCACTAATCACCAAGAATAGCATGATACACAAAGTATTCTTCTCTAGTCACACACTAGAAGCTCAACATCATCATTACAATAATCTTATTCTCACCACATATGTAGACAAACAAGTTAGAAGTAAGAAAACCTTAACCGCAACTGGAGAATTTGGGGATGGTTCTCGACAAACTAAAATCATCAACTTGTAGCCCTCGATCTCATGAACAACATACTGAAATTTGAGCCGATTCTGTCAACATTTGGCCTTTGAATCAAAGTCGCAAAGTTGCAGCCCTCTTCCTTTCTTCTCTTCTCCCTTGCTTGTAGTTTTCTATTTCTCTCTCCTCCCTTTTCTTTTTCGACGGATGTGTTGGAGAAATCTTTCCAGAATATTTTGAAGCTGACAAAACGTTTCTTTCAGTCTAAGTCTGGATGTTCGGAGACCGTCAGTTTAAAGTCTGAAGACTTTGTTCTCTCGAGACTCAAGACTCAAGACTCAAGACTCAAGACTCAAGACTTAAGACTCAAGACTAAAGACTTAAGTCTGTTCTCACTGACAGTCTTTCTAATCCAGTGACGAAGGAAATCCAAAGCCGAGGTTTATGGTTGAGGATTCGATCCTATTCTCTGGAATAGATTCTTTGGTTGGATAATCATTTCGGATTCTTTAATTCTTATCTAAGATCGATGGAAGATCCGTTGGTCGACGAAATAATCTTGGAAAGTTCTATTCATGGAAACCGAGATCCTGGTTGTATGGGCGAACGGGATTGATGGGCTATCATCGATTCCTTAAATAGCTCGGATGATCTTCTTGATTGATTCCGTCCAACGGGTAAATTGGAGGAATTCCTTTGGTAAGTGCCAACGATGGCATGAAGGAGTATAAAAAGAAGTCGTTCTAGTTGTTTTAAGTGTGTGAGTGATAGAAAAATTCCAGAGTCGAAGATCCTTGATTGTTACTTGAGTCTTCGAGCGAAATTGTATACGAGAGAGTGTTTGTACTTGGTGTCACCTTGAGAGAGTGTGGTAGATCGTCTACACCTAGAATTCAAGGAAGATCAACACCGTAACAGCTCTTTGATTATAGTGGAATCCAGCCAATCGGCTGTCGGTGCGAAGAGTGGACGTAGGCTTGAATCAAGCCGAACCACTATAAACGAGTGTTCAATTCTCTCTTTCCCTTACTCGGTCTCTCGATTGATATTTAATTCTTGCGATTGAATCTTTAACTGTTTAAATATCGTGCAAGCTTCGAGAAATTTTTATATACCTATTCACCCCCTCTAGGTACTCATACTAGCAATATCAATTGGTATCGAGCTGTGTTCTTACTTTATTTGAAGTGTTTTACTTGAGTAAAAGATCCATGGCTAGTATGCTAGCACCAGGACCGATGGAGGGGCAAAGCAATACCAGACCTCCCTACTTCGATGGAAAGGATTACAACATCTGGAAGAACAAGATGAAAGCTTTCCTACGATCAAAGGATCCTCTGGAATGGGACGTTGTGGAAAGAGGAATTACTCCTGCTGCTGCATCAATCTCTGAAAGAGGGAAAGACACTATTGAAACCAGCGGAATGTCTCAAGAAGAGATAAACAAGAGACAAGCACTCGATGCAAAAGCAATTTACTCTTTATATTGTGCTTTATCTCCAACTGAATATAATAGAATATCTTCTTGTGTTACAGCAAAAGAAGTATGGGATAGACTACACATCACCTATGAAGGGACGAACGAGTGAAGGAGACCAGAATTAACATTCTCCTTGGTCAATATGAAGCATTCAAAATGAAACCGGGAGAATCTATAACCGACATGTTTAGTCGTTTTACGAGATATTGTCAATGGTCTTGAGAACCAAGGTCAAAAAATTTCTGATCCCATGAAAGTGAACAAGCTTCTGCGTGGACTCTCTAAAGATTGGAATCATATAAAGACTTCAATAAGAGAGACGCAAAGAATCATGCCATTATCTCGTAGACGAGCTGATTGGAACTCTTCGGTCTTACGAAGTGGAACGAATTAATGAAGACGAAGATCCAAGAGGTAAGAAATCTATTGCACTAAAATCAAATGACGATTCGATGATGCAGATTCTGAAGATGATATGGATGATGAGGAGCTCGCTCTCATGATAAGAAGATTCAGAAAACTGAATAGAAAAGGCAGAAGGTTCATCCCAAGGAAACAAAGTTTTCGAGACAGCAGACCAAGTCTCTGTTGATGATGTGGAACCAAACAAAGATGTAGTCTCGCGAATGTAAAAGAAGGGACATATCGAGACCTAACTGTCCTCTTCGAAAAAGAAAAGAGGAAAAGTTGAGAAGTCTCGAAAAGCTCTCAAAGCCGAGACTGGAGCGATACGAGTGTGAAGAGAGTGATGAGGAATATGCCAACCCGTGTCGATGGCACAATCGGACTCGAGACTTCTGGATCGACTGGATCGAGACTCGAGACAGTGAATTTGAGGTAAGTGATTATAAAATCCCTGTCAAAGTCTCTAAATATATTGATGAGTTATGTTTCAGTCTTAAGACTTCTCTTAAAAAGATTTCCGAACTTAAAAAAGAAAACTCAATTTTAAAACAAAAGGAAAACATTTTGGAAGAAAAGGTAAAAAATTTAGACTTGAATGTTTCTACTCTTAAAGAGAGTGAAGACAATCTTTCAAAAGAAAATGCTTTCTTAAAAACTGATTTATCAAATATTTCAAAGAAATTTTCAATAGGATCTGAAAAACTTGAAAAAGTTCTTTCAATCCAAAGACCTTACTTCAATAAGTCGGGTCTAGGTATGACTGCGGAAACAATTCCCTTGATTGATTTTCCGAAAGTAAAAGAAAGAATTAAGAAAAGACCGTCAAGGGAGGCTTATAAAAATCATTTCAAAAGAGTTTTTGTAAAGCCCGTAGGTCGAAATGCTTTAAGGTGTTCTAAGTGTAACAGTCGGGATCATTTTGAAAAAGAGTGCCCTATGGTTTGGAAGCACATTAAGAGAGTATGGCCTAATAATGCTCATCCTACTAACACCAAAGGACCCAAGAAAGTTTGGGTACCAAAGAAAGCTTGAGACTCTCTTTTGAATGCAGGTCTCATCAAAAAGAAGATAAAGTGGTATCTTGACAAAGGATGCTCAAGACACATGACGAGACTCAAATTGTTTCATTAAGCTTATTCAAGTAAATGGTGGAAAAGTTTCTTTCGGAGGAAATAGCAAAGGAAGAATTGTGGGATTCGGGACTGTAAAAATTGGAAATCTCACAATAAGCAATGTCTCTCTAGTGGAAGGACTCAACTACAATCTACTCGGCATTAGCCGGTTGTGTGATACTGGTTACAAGATCTCCTTTCAAGAAGGCACATGTTCTGGAATTAGTAAAGATTCGACTCGGTCTTTCATGGGTCAAAGGCATGGTAATATCTACCTCCTTGATGTAAAGCCAAATGAAGAACAATGCTTAATCTCAATTCAAGATGAAGCAGCTCTATGGCACAGAAAACTTGGCCATATCAACAAGAAGCAATTAGCCAAAATCTCTTCTAAGCAGCTTGTTCGAGGTCTACCTAAATTGCCATACCAAAAGTCTGACTTATGCACTCCATGCATTCTCGGGAAAGCAGGTAAGAAATTCATTTAAGCAAATAAATCATGTCTCTACTAATCATGTACTACGGTTGCTTCATATGGATCTCTTCGGACCAACAAGAACCCAGAGCATTGGAGGTAAGAAGTATTGTCTAGTAATTGTAGATGATTACTCTCGCTTTACCTGGTATATTTTCTTGCAAGTAAGTCGAAACTTATTCGTACTTTAAGAAGTTTGCTAAAAAGGTTCAAAATGAAAAAGGATGTGCTATTTCAAGTATAAGAACAGATCATGGAAGTGAATTTGAAAATCAAGATTTTACGAAGTTCTCAGTGATAAATCTGGTTTTAATCACATGTTTTCCTCTCCGTATACTCCGAGCAAAATGGAGTTGTGGAAAGAAAGAATAGATCTCTTCAAGAAATGGCTAGAACACTTTTAATTGAAAGTAAAATTTCTTCACGATTTTGGGCTGAAGCTGTTTCAACTGCATGCTATATTATAAATAGAGTCTTTCTAAGACCTATTCTTGAGAAAACCCCTATGAATTGTTCAAAGGTAAAAAGCCAATCGTTTCATACTTTCATGTGTTTGGTTGCAAATGCTTTATTTTGAAAAATGCAAATGATCGAGTTGGTAAGTTTGAAGAAAGATCGATGAAGGCATCTTCCTTGGTTATTCTACATCAAGCAAAGCCTACGAGTCTATAACAAGAAAAGCCGGAAGAATCAATGAATGTCAAATTCCAAGACTCGAGCGCAAGATGAATCCAGCCAGACTCAATATGAAGAATCTGAACTCACTCTAGACCTTCCAAAGTCTTCAACTCAAGAAGCATCTCGACTGGAAGTCCAACATCAAGAAGCCTCTGAAGATTCAAATAAAGAAAGAGATCATCAACCAAGCAAATCAACCGAATCGGAAACACAAATCCAGTCATCATTACAATAATCTTATTCTCACCACATATGTAGACAAACAAGTTAGAAGTAAGAAAACCTTAACCGCAACTGGAGAATTTGGGGATTCTGGAAATCTAGAAAGAGCACTGTTCTCGACTCTTGGAACAAAAATCATCAACTTGTTCTCATGAACAACATACTGAAATTTGAACAAAAATCATCAACTTGTAGCCCTCGATCTCATGAACAACATACTGAAATTTGAGCCGATTCTGTCAACATTTGGCCTTTGAATCAAAGTCGCAAAGTTGCAGCCCTCTTCCTTTCTTCTCTTCTCCCTTGCTTGCAGTTTTCTATTTCTCTCTCCTCCCTTTTCTTTTTCGACGGATGCTCACCACCACGCACGACACTCCACTTCTTTTTGTTTTGCTTTGTCTTCCTTTTTTTTTTTATTTAATGCTGGCTGGGCCTCACATGAAGATGGACCCAGCCAACAAATCTCCCCCTCCACCTCATGTGGGAAGCTTCGTCATGCCCGCTTTTCTTCTACAAGTGTCAAGCTTCACCACGGGTAAGGCTTTGGTCATCATGTCGGACTTATTGTTGTCGGTATGAACTTTCTCAAGTAGGAAGAGCTTCTCTTCTAGCATTTCTTGGATCCAATGATACTTCACATCAACTTTCTTCGATCTTGAATGAAACACCGGATTCTTGCTAAGATGGATGGCACTCATGCTACTGCAATATAGATTAAACTTCTCTTGCTTCAAGCCCAACTCTTATAGGAATTTTTCCATGCACAAAAATTCTTTACCTCCTTCGGTAATAGCAATATACTCCCCTTCAGTTGTAGACAAAGCGGTAAATTTTTGCAATCTCGATTGCCATGAAACAGCTCCCCCTGCAAAGATTATTATAAAACCCGATGTGGATTTTCAGGAATCAATATCACCGGCATAGTCCGCATCCGTGTAGCCACTCAACTGAGGCTTTACATTTCCATAACACAAGCAAAGTGTCAAATTGCCTCTAAGATATCTCAGAATCCATTTAACAGTAATCCAATGCTTCTTACCTGGATTAGAGAGAAATCTACTCACAACACCAACTACATGAGCAATATCGGGTCTTGTACAAACCATGGCATACATCAAACTACCCACGGTCGATGCATAGGGAATTTTCATCATCTCAACCTTCTCTTTCTCACCTGAATGACACTCATTACTGCTTAACTTGAAATGGCCTGCAAGTGGAGTACTCACCCGTTTACATGTGCTCATGTTGAATCTTGGAAGCACCTTCTCAATATACTTCTCTTGAGATAACCACAATTTCTTATTCTTCCTATCATGAGTAATTCTCATGCCTAAGATTTGTTTAGTCAGGCCTAGGTCTTTCATTGCAAAAGCTTTACTCAACTCATTTTTCAGGCTCTTGATTTTATCGACATCATGATTTTTCAAGAAAATCATTATCTGAGAATCTTTTCATAAAGACACAAGAATCGGAGTTTGTCTTACCCTATCCTTGTTCTTTCATGAATGATTCAAACTTCATACACAAGAATCGGTACACAATTCACCACCGCCAAACGCAATCTAGGATCAAATTCTCCCCCAATACTAAATCAACTTGAAGCGCCCAGCGACAACCAGCAATGTATAGCCTCACAATATGCAAATATAACATCGAAATAATAAGTAGACAAAGCAAATAATGACACCAAGGATTTAACGTGGAAAACCCAACGCGGGAAAAACCACGGACAGTGCAAAAACATCCACTAATCACCAAGAATAGCAGGATACACAAAATATTCTTCTCTAGTTACACACTAGAGGCTCAACATCAACATTACAATCATCTTTTTCTAACCACATAGGTAGACAAACAAGTTGGGAGCAAGAAAGCCTTAACCGCAACTGGAGAATTCGGGGATGGTTCTCGACGAACAAAAACCATCAACGTGTAGCCCTCGGTCTCACGAACAACATACTGAAATTTGAGCTGATTCCGTCAATATTTGGCCTTTGAATCAAAGCTGCAAAGTTGCAGTCCTCTTCCTTTCTTCTCTTCTCCCTTGCTTGCAGTTTTCTGTTTCTCTCTCCTCTCTTTTCTTTTTCGATGGATGCACAGCTCCACCCACGACACTCCACTTCTTTTTGTTTTGTTTTGTTTTCTTCTTCTTCTTCTTCTTCTTCTTCTTCTTCTTCTTCTTCTTAATTTAATGCTGGCTGGGCCTCACATGAAGGTGGACCCAGCCAACATTTAATCTGTAGTACCGGAGTCAATTTTCATCTTAATCTTTCACAAGATCGAGTTGATGGAGTCACATTACAATTCAGCGTGCTTTTTCTCTTCTCTGATATTTCGGCCTCGTAAGTTGGCGAAACCAGAAACAATCTCCCTCCCGTTTTTCACACTAATTGACGAATCTCCTCAGCTTCGCATGCTGAAACGAACGAGTACATTTTTAGACGAGTCTTATGAAAATTTCCGCATGTTTCGTGCTGTGTAGATGAATTTTTATACAGAAGTACACGCCGCTGATCTGTAATTCAGATGTCATTGCATATACCTTGTCGTAACCTTTCAAAAGATTGGTAGGTAATGCATGGACAAGAATTATGTGGATAGCGGTTTTTTTTTTTTTTTAAATAAGAAGTAAAATATTCTTCACAACAGTTTTTCTCATCTGGTGGAGGTATTGAAGTCTTATCTGCATTAGATTTCGTATTTCTCCTTTTTCATAGTCTTCCTACTGGCCAAAATTAGATCGGTTGATGGTTTCTGACTTTATTGATTGTTTGTCCATGTTCTTGGTTATTTGATTCTCAGGGAGACATATACGATCAAAAGAGTCTGTTGAGTGCGATTAAGCAGGTTGATGTGGTAATCTCTACTGTGGGGATAGCACAGCTAGAAGACCAAGACAGGATTGTTGCAGCCATCAAAGCAGCCGGGAATATCAAGGTTGTGCCGTGTCTAGTAATTTCATTTCGAGTTATTATTCTTTGTTTAGCATTTCATTGACGATATACGTTGGTGTTAATTGTTAGCTTAAGTATTTTCTTCTAGTATGAGTGCATCACGTTCTTGTTGTGGGCTCTGCTTTGATGAAATGGGGTGGATTCACTTTTTATTTGTAGACTTCACTTCTTTCCTTTTTAAATGGTCATGACTTTGTGTAGAAGTCGTTGGTGAAATATGAGGCTAACTATGTCAAAATCAAGTACCGGACAATGCCGGCTTCACTGTGGTTATGTTTTTTCCTCTAGGTCATCGAAAATGTCAAAAGGTTTTAAAAACTCAATATGGATTACAGTCATGTACCCTGCTCTTTGATCGATAATGATAAACATGAACTACTTAATCCTTCAAATGCGTTTTTGTTCTATTTCTACGCTGAGGAACCAAAAAAAAAAAAAAAAAAAAAAGTTTCCCGGAGCGTTACCAAACAACACCTTAATTGCTAGTCTTGATTCACTTACAATAATTTTTACTCAGTTAGAGTCACATATTAAAAAAAAAAAAAAAAAAATTGAAATATAGTCTCATATAAGTTTGTTTTTATTGTTGCTCTGTTAGAGTCACATATTGAAGAAAAAAGTGAAATTTAGTCTCACATAAGTTTGGTTTGTCTTTTTTCCATAACTCATGTAAATTTGTTGGATGAGGGGAATGCACTCTAGTTTTTTGTTGATTTCTAATAAAAATGTCTCTCCTGAATCAATTATTTTCTATTTAGAGATTCTTGCCTTCAGATTTTGGAAATGATGCGGATCGTAACGATGCTGTGGAGCCAGCAAAAACTGGATATGCTATCAAGGCCAAGATTCGCCGCCTTGTTGAGGCTGAGGGAATCCCTTATACATTTGTGGCTTCTAACTCTTTTGGAAATTTCCACCTTCGGACATTGTCACAGCTCGGGGCTACAGCTCCCCCTAGAGATAAAGTTGTCATCTTCGGGGATGGAAATGCAAAAAGTAAGAAACAATTCATTGAAATGCGTATTCTAATTAGTTAAGTTCTTTTTTCTTTTTTTTTTTTGTACATTAACAACGAATTAATTAAAGTAGTGATCGGAGTGAGAGGCAATTCTTGAAGCTGGATAATTGTAGGGTAACGTCCTTGTCTAGAGATAATGGGGCTCTTACATCCATTAGTATTCAATTTTAGAGACTAATATATGATATGATTCTGTTGTGGTTTATCTTGGCATAATACCACCTAGCGGGCAAATCATGAAGGTTCTCTTTATGTATTTGTTTGGGAAAAGAACATATGAATGCATTTGTCTGCATGTTGTCTAATGAATCAGTTTGATAAGATCATTCTTCTTCAAAGTGAGCCGAAAGTAACCCTAGGAAGATAGATGGCTCTGTGATTTATTTACTAGCCAAATTGTAAAACTCTCCCCGTCAATATGCAGCGGTGTTTAACAATGAGGATGACATCGGCACCTATACCATCAAAGCTGTGGATGACCCAAGGACCTTAAACAAAATTTTGTATATCAAACCTCCTGCCAACATCTACTCGATGAATGAGCTCGTGTCTTTGTGGGAGAGAAAGATCGGCAAGACCCTAGAGAGGGTGTATGTTCCAGAGGAGCAGGTTCTGAAGAACATTCAAGGTTAGGGATGCATTTCTATTGGATTTAAGTGCCTGAAATCCTCTCTATTCTCTCTGACATTTAAAGCTTGTCCGATCATATTGCAGAGGCGGTGGCTCCGCGCAACCTGTTCTTGGCATTATACCATTCTATCTTCGTGAAAGGAGACCAAACGAACTTCGAGATTGAGCCATCATTCGGAGTTGAAGCTTCGGAGCTCTACCCCGATGTCAAATACATGACTGTGGATCAATGCCTCGACCAATTTGTTTGATTATCGAAACCGAACATGCTTATAAATTTCTCACATCTCCATGCAGTAATAAATAATATAGGATGCTGCTTCACAGGATCCTCGTGTGAAATGTCGCTTCTGTTGATCATCAGATGGCATGTACAACCCCCAAGTCTGAGGACACACAATAAAGTATGAATGTTCAATGTGGCGCGTCTCTGCAGTGCTTGGAGAAGTTGCTTCTGTTTTGGAGTTTGATATGGGTTCATGGGCCAATCCAAGCTAACACCAAGACACGGGTTTCTCTATTTTTGTATGTCATATTATCTTTCACGTCTAAAAGAATAACAAGTTAAAACAAGCGTAAACCGACTGTCAAACTTGTCGCAATTTTGAATTATTGTTAATGTTTTGGGGGACTCTTAGAGGCTGCGAGGGAACAAACATGTAGAAAAAGAGGCATGCGCGATGGGTCTGGATAAATCTCTAGCCAAATTCTTATTCCAAAACCTGATATACTGTGGATTGTTGTGTAACTAAGCATTCGTTTGGTTGAGTCTTCCTAAACCAACCATAAGTCAGGAATTTCCAATGAAAAACATATTAAGTAATGTATTTTTTGAGAAAGGAACGGTCAACAACATCTGGTTTCGCGCTTTCTCCCCCACGGAGGGGGAGGGGTTCGAAACCCTTCATCCCCATTGCGCGACTCACCCGTGGTTGGGTCTGTGGTGGTGGTCCAGTTCGCCCCGGGTTTACCTCGCCGGCTGCCAACTGTTCGGGAGTTCCCGGATCAAAAAAAAAAAAAAATCTGTTTTTAACAAGAGAGTTATCATTTTTGAATTTTGTAAAGGGCACGCAGCGTATCATAAATCAGAACTGTTGATTTCTTTTTCTATCTCAATGGAGGTTTGGTCAACACAATAATCAATTTTCGCGATCAAATTTAGACAACTTTTGGTAAGACAAGTTGTTATTTCAAAAAAATTCACGTCATGTGCTCATTCTCCACCGTAAATTTCTTCCGCCTTTCGTTGTCCACTTTTGTGGTACTCATTTTCTGAGCGAAGGATGATGGTGGTGGGAAAGTCAATTCACCGAAAAGACAATTATGCCCTTTTGGAATAAAAATAAAATGACGATTCATCTGGATGCGTGCCACTGGGCAACAACAGTTGCAGCACGAGACAAAGCAAGTTCGCCGGGAAGAACCGCGCCTCCGCCGTAAAAGAACCCTCCGAGATGGCCGAGAAGAGCAAAGTGCTGGTGATCGGAGGCACTAGATACATCTCGGCTTTTTGTATTTTTTCTCATTCAGATGCTTTTGAAATTTTTCGAAGACACGCCCATGTCATCCCTAATGTCTTTAGGAAAAAGCACGTTTAATGAGTGACACCCTCAAGTTTCTTCTAACTCAGTAAATTATGCTAAGAGTAATGATAAAATGGGGCTCGCTATGTGAAGCGACCGTCAGCATTTCCCATTTTAGTCTCAGCAAATAAAATATATATATGGAGGTGTGTCAAAATTCTCAAAGTTTTTCTATTTAACCCTAGATATATTTATTTTGTTCTTTTCATTAGATAAACTATGTGAAATTATTGTTGCTGCCTATATGAAATCTTATCACATGTGCCAGATACGAAGAAAACTTGGTCAAATCAATTATTCAGAAAGTGTTGAGCCAGCCGAAGAAAAAGTTTGAGTTGGTTATTCCTAAGCATTTGGTCGGAATTGATAGTCACGTGGTGAAGGTTATGAAATTTGCGGATAATAATTCTCGTGCCACCCTATTTGTCGGCATCCATGGAATAGGTGGCATTGGTAAGATGGCTTTTGCTAAAACCATCTACACCAAGCTCTCAAATCAATTTGAGTATTGTAGCTTCATTCCTGATGTTAGGGAATGTCACGCTCCGATCCTCGGGCACGCATACATCCTTCACAATTGGTTGATTTTATAATGCGATATCCTAGGACTATGTATCGCCGACCCTTTCATTTATTAAGCACATGTGGAAACAGTTAAAATCCCTAGACAATAAAACGATGGGATAGAAAAGCCAAGCCATATTTTTCATATTAAAATTTATAACCAAACTTTTATACAAAACACAAACCACTTCATAACTATTCACATCAAAATGGAGATCTCAAAAGAAGATAGGATCTCAATCCATCCAGGCCGTACTCAAGACCCCTCTCGGGATTATCTTCTTCTTCCAAAAATCCTTCTCCTCAAGTTTCACCTCCGAGTTCTCCTTCTCAGACTCCTCCTCATCAGCTCCTTATTGGGGTCCTAAAATGTTGTCCCCAAACTAGGATGAGACTACGTCTCAGCGAGTTCTACCCCACTAAGGCCCGATTAGTAAACCATTATACTCTAGGATGCCTAAACACGTAGAGGTGATGAGACTTACCTTGGCCTCAGATCCCACCTGCAAGTCAGTACAATTCATAATAGGCACCTAAGCAATCATATCACCGATCGAAGCATCGATCAAATCGATCTAGTCGATTATATGCCAACAAGACTACTAACGGTCATTTCCATTCAGTCAATCAATTCACAACATCAAATCAAAACAATGATCAATCACATTGAATCACACTCAGATCGAATCATCGATCAATTGACCTAGTTGATTACAAGTCAGTCGAATCATTTCTAGGTCATTCACTTCATCCCACATAACCTCCAATAGTACACTTAGTCACAGAGCTCCATCAATGCTCTCGGGCGTCACTTTCACCAAGGTGACATAAGTAACAGACGGTCTACGTGCGTTCTTTAAGGCGCGGTTTTCGCACAGTGATATTCCTCATCACCGAACCACGCCCGTCATAAGTCACAAATCACTGACAGTCTACGTTTGTTCTTTAAGGAATCATTTTTGCACAGCGATGTCTTTCATCACCGAACCACGCCTGTCACGATTCATAGGTAGTCTACGTGCGTTCTTTAAGGCACTATTTTCGCACAGTGATATCCTTAATCACCGAACCACGCCTACCATAAGTCATAGACAGTCTACGTGCGTTATTTAAGGTGCCGTTTTCGCACAATGATGTACTTTATCACCGAACCACACATGTCTATACTTCATACTTGATTGGTCTCAACCAATAGAATTCTCAGTTAGCTCTCATCGCTCTCTCCACTTACAGCTCAACAAGGCATTACAATTGCTAATTAGCCATACTCGGCCATCTACCAATCAATAATTCAATTTCACTCAATTTCAATCAATTTAGGATAAATCCCTAAAATATCACAATTTATTTAATTTCATATAACGTAGAGCTCAAATAAATAAACGGATTGCGCCACGATAAATAGCACGAGATTTTGGTCGTCGGCCATCTCAATCTTAATTTCAGAAAAAAATAATTAATTAATAAATATTAAAAATTCAATTTAACACAAAATAAAGCCCAATTAAATAAACGGACTTCACCACGGTCATCAGCATAATATTCCGGTCTGAGGCCATCCCAGTTGAATTTTTGGAAAATAAATAATTAATTAATTTAATTCCGAAAATTAATATTTAAATACCAAAAATTCCACTTAGGCTCGAAAAGCCTAATTGGAGCCCACTAAGGGTCGGGAAAAATCCCGAGGCACTTCCAATAATTAGTAGACCACGTCTACTTGCTAATTGCGCAATCAATTTATCTAAATCACATCACGATTGACTAATAATTGCTAATTTATTCTAATCTAACAGCCTAAACATAATTAATTAAAACTAAACCAACCTTAAGCGTAATTAGCTAACTAATCCGGGATTAGTGAGATTACTCATCGGAATAGTGCGCAAAACGTATCAATCCGACGGGGACGACACGAGGAGCGATTCTTCCCAAAGCACGGCTTGGGTTCGGGGCCCGAAAACGGCCCAAAACGGCCCATGAGCTGGCTGGTTCGGCTGCAAAATAGAGAGAAAGAGAGAGGGTTGGGGGTAGCAAGAGGTCGGGAGAGCGGGCGGAGCTCCGGTGAGGCCAGACAGCGGCTCCGGCGGTCTGCTCAACCGCTCACGGTGGTTGAACAGAGGCCGAACAGGAGCTGGGTTGCACGGTAGGGGCGGCAGGCGCAGGCGGCACACGGATGGCGAACGGTGGACGCGCGGTGTGCGCGGGCATGCGGTGCGGGCGGCGGGACGGTCGGCGATGGTAGCCCCGATCTTTAGGCGAGCTGCTGTTGCACGGCTTCTTCCGCTTCTGGTTTGCTGGGCGTCGAGCAAACAGGGGAAGGAGAGAGAACGTTGAGAGAGAGAAGGAGAGAAGAGAGAGAGGGAAAGAAAGAGATAAGGATTTGACTGGTCAAAAATGAAAAAGAAAGAGAGAGAAGAAGAGAAGGGATAAGCGGTCGGTGGGGGAAAGTGTCCGCACAAAGGGGGAGGGGAGAGGAGAGAGAAGAGAGAGAGAAAAAGAGAGAAAAAGGGAGAGAGAGAAAAAGAGATAAACTAATAATACTTTTCTCATTTCTTTTCTTTTTCTCTTTCCCTTTTCCTTTCTATTTTCTTTTGGTCTTCAATTTTTCCTCCGATAATTTCTTTTTTGAAATTTTGGACTCGGCAATAAATTGATAGATGATGAGACGATCCTAAAAATGAATTGTGACACGTTCGAATATTCGATTCCCAAAATTGAATTAAATTTCATGATTAAAATCGATCGGACACGATTTTAGTCCAATCCAACTAATCAAGTAGCTTTTAGGGATTTTACTGTGGTTATATCCCTTAATGGCTTCACCCAATATGTTAGCTAACTCGTGAGTGATCAGCTTAGAGAAAAAGGACCATAGGCACGTCGACGAAATGCACATTTCATTTTATCGGAATGGGATCAAATTTCAGAATGTCACAGGGAATCTTGTAAGCATATTGGTCTTGCTTACTTGCAAAATCAATTAATTTTTGATACATTGAAGCGAAAAAATCAAGTTGATAATAAGGACGAAGGGATTAATTTCATCTCATCTAACTTTGGAACTAAGAAACTCCTTATTCTTCTTGATGATGAGGATTCGAACGCTTAAAGGACTAGTAGTTCTTTCATGTTTGGTAGACATGTGAATATAAACTAATGTTGTATATAACTTAGTTTGCAGCGTATATAAAAGTGTGTTGTGATTTTCAAAATTATGGCCCTGCTTTTCTATACCATCTTTGTGTTGTCAGGGGATTTACTTATTCACTTCCACGTGTACATTAAAATAAATGGGTCGGCGACGTGTTTTGGGATGTTGCAATTTAATCGACCGCTGAGGGATGGGCACACATTCAAGGATCGAGGTGTGACATAGCTCATTGCCCATTCTATACCCTTTTTTAAAAAAAGAAAAATTGAATTGGTATAGATGTCAGAGGTTTAATAACTTTATACTAATCACTTCATATATGGACGCTCGTAATGCTGCTTTTTTCTCACATAGAGGTTATGAATTACAAAAATAGTTATCTTGTATTGCCTAATTAATTAAAGAAGGGAAATCTTATTATCAATCCTCCCAAGAAAAAGACTTCATCAAACCTCGAAGCAATAGCATGGCGACTATGAAGCTATATGATATCATGCTACCATATGGATGTAGAGGAGCTCATTGCCATTTTATACCCTTTTTTAAGAAAAATTGAATTGGCATATATGTCAAAGGTTTACCAACTTTCTACTAATCACTCCATATATGGACACTCGTAATGCTGCTTTTTTCTCACATAGAGGTTATGAATTACAAACATAGTAATCTTGTATTGGTCAATTAATTTAAGAAGGGTAATCTTGTGATCAATCCTCCCAAGAAAAATAATTCATTAAACCTCGAAACAATAGCATTGCGGGCTATCAAGCTCTATGATTTCATGCTACCATATGGATGTAGAGTAGCTCATTGCCCATTTTATACCCTTTTGAAAAAAAAAAATTGAATCGGTATAGATGTCAAAGGTTTAATAACTGTCTACTAATCACTCCATATATGGACACTCGTAATGCTGCTTTTTTCTCACATAGAGGTTATGAATTACAAATATAGTAATCTTGTATTACCCAATTAATTAAAGAAGGGTAATCTTGTGATCAACCCTTTCAAGAAAGAGAATTCATTGAACCTCAAAACCGAACATGCTTATAAATTTCTCACATCTCCATGCAGTAATAAATAATATAGGATGCTGCTTCACAGGATCCTAGTGTGAAATGTCGCTTCTGTTGATCATCACATGGCATGTAGAACCCCCAAGTTTGAGGATACACTATAAAGTATGAATGTTCAATGTGGCGCATCTCTGCAGTGCTTGGAGAAGTTGCTTCTGTTTTGGAGTTTGATATGGGTTCATGGGCCAATCCAAGCTAACACCAAGACACAGGTTTCTCTATTTTTGTATGTCATATTATCTTTCATGTCTAAAAGAATAACAAGTTAAAACAAGTGTAAACCGACTGTCAAACTTGTCGCAATTTTGAATTATTGTTAATGTTTTGGGGGATTCTTGGAGGCTGCAAGGGAACAAAAATGTAGAAAAGGAGGCATGCGCGATGGGTATGGATAAATCTCTAGCCAAATTCTTATTCCAAAACCCGATATACTATGGATTGTTGTCTAACTAAGCATGCGTTTTGTTCTGTCTGCCTAAACCAATCATAAGTCAGGAATTTCCAATGAAAAACATATTAAGTAACATATTTTTTGAGAAAGTAACAGTCAACAACATCTGGTTTCGCGCTTTCTCCCCCACCAAGGGGGGAGGGGTTCGAAACCCTGCATCCCCATTGCGTGACTCACCCGTGGCTGGGTCTGTGGTGGTGGCCCAGTTTGCCTCGGGTTTACCCTGCTGGCTACCGGCTGTTCGGGGGTTTCCGAATCACCAAAAACAAAAAATTGTTTTTAACAAGAGAGTTATTGTCACGCCCCGATCCTCGGACACGCACACATCCTTCTTAATTGGTCGATTTTATAATGCGATATCCCAGGACTATGTATCGCCAACCCTTTCATTGATTAAGCACATGTGGAAGCTGTTACAAATCCCCAAACAGTAAATCGATGTGATAGAAAAATAATGCCATATTTTTCATATTGAAACTTATGTCCAAACTTTTATACAAAACACAAACCAGAGTACTTCATAACTATTCACATCAAAATGGAGTTCTCAAAAGAAGATGGAATCTCAGTCCATCCAGGTCGTACTCAATATCCCTCTCGGTATTATCTTCTTCTTCCAAAAATTCTTCTTCGCAAGTTTCACCTCAGAGTTCTCCTTCTCAGATTCCTCCTCCTCAGCTTCTCATCACGATCTTGAAATGTTTTCCCCAAACAAGGATGAGACTACATCTCAGCGAGTTCTACCCCATTAAGACCTTATTAGTAAACCATTATACTATAGGCTGCATAAACATGCACAGGTTAGAGGACTTACCTTGGCCTCAAATCCCACCTGCAAGTTAGTAAAATTCATAATAGGCACCAATTTACTCAAACAAATCAAATTAGTTGATTACATGTCACACAAATCATTCTCCATTGAGGGATATCTAAAAACTAGGCCACGTGCATTCTCCAGGACGACATCCCAAGTCTCCAAGCCATGTGCCTCAAACCTTGGGCCCATGTGTATTATCTAAGGCGAACTCTTCGCCAAGGTGGTACATCAAGTCATCGAGCCACGTGCCCTTTCAGATGCTATTCTCAAAAACTGGACTCACGTGCATTCTCTAAGGCACTAGTTCGCCAAAGTAACGCATCATATCACCGAGCCACGTGTCATTTTTACGATGCTCGGGCCCACATGCCTTCTCTTAGGTGCTAACTCACCAAAGTGATGCATCAATTCGCCAAGCCACGTGCCTTTTTAGATGTCAAACTCTGTCACTGAGCCACGTGCATTCTCCAGGAGGACATACCAAGTCTCCGAGCCACGTGCATTCTCTTAGGTGACCTCTTTGCCAAGATGACATATTCAACCACTGAACTCACGTGCATTCTCCAGGTGATATTCCAATTCACCGAGCCCACGTATTTTCTTTCAAGTGATAACCAATACCTGATGATTTCTCAATCAAATAATTAACAATCAACTCAATATGAATAACTCCTAAAAAATCATAATTAAATCAATTCCATACAAATTGCAGCTCAATTAAATAAATGGACTGCGCCATGACGATTAGCATGAGATTTCGGTTGTTAGGCATCTCAATCTTAATTTCCGAAAAATAAATAAATAATTAATTAATTTTGAAAATTAATTAATAAATATTAAAAATTCAATTTAGCTCAAAATAAAGCCCAATTAAATAAGCGGACTTCACCACAATCACCAGCATAAAATTCCAGTCACGGGTCATCCTAGTTGAATTTTCAGAAAATAAATAATTATTTAATTTAATTCCAAAAATAATATTTAAATACCAAAAATTCCACTTAGGCCCGAATTGTCTAATTGAAGCCCGATAAAGGGTCGGAAAAATCCTAAGTTACCCTCAATAAATAGTAGATGATGTCTACTTGCTAAATACACATTCAATTTGTCTAATTTGCATCACAATTAACTAATAATCACTAATCTATTCTAATCTAACCACATAATTGGATTTAATTAAACATAATCAACCCCTAAGAATAATTAGCCAACTAAGTAGGGATTAGTGAGATTACTTATCGGAATTGCGCACAAATCGGATCAATCCGATGGGGACGACGTGAGGAACGATAAACCCCAAAGCGGGCCTCAGGATCGGGGCCTAGAACTGTGGCACCTTGAAACACCTTAGGTCGCCACAGGCACCTATTGCTACACCTAATGGACACTAATTACATCTCTTAGAAGAAGCGTCATAGTTCATAGACATTTTTTTTTTTTTTTTTGAAAATGGTCCTAGCGCAACTCATTAGCGGAAGCATAATTTAATATCGTCATCTTTCCCTCCAACAATCATGATACAATTGCATACTACTAAACATCATAAGAAAAGATAAAGTCATGACACTTTTATTTACATATCTCCATGATGGGTTTCCTTGAGTCGGTACATCAAAAGAAAGGCCAAGACTTGTAGCTACACTCGGCCATAACCCCAAAAAGAGACACTTGACCCACTATGTCTATCATGCAAGATCCCCCATCAACTAGTGTCGGCTATTATCCCAAAAAGTTTCAGCTTCTACTTCTCACGCACGGGCCCTCACACCCATCTCGGTGCATCAGGCGGTGACGGTGGCAACATCCCATGCATCACTCCATTTTGACGAACATGAATGGATATGAACTCCTGAATGACAGGGCCTTCAGCCAGGCCCACGTCATACATCACTAAGGCGTGAACTCAAATAAATGTCAGACCAGGAATGGTGGGATAGTCGATCTCCACACACTCGACCTCTACATCCGAAGGAAGGCCGTAAAAGATGCCCCGCGTGACAGCAGGGAATGGCATCCGGTTAATCTGAAATGTTGGTTCCCGAAGGGGTGAGTACAGCCACTCAGCAGGTAAATGACCAATAAACCACTCAATGCATCATACAATACAATCATCACAACCATAGCATAACACATGTCATTCAAGCATCCATGCACAATTTACCTTGATATCATGCACATGTCATCATACCGCATGTACATACATCATCATATAATCATCACCATCATGTCGTACACTTACCATCATCATGTCACATGTACCATCATGCCATAGGTGCACATATATCCATGCACACACCATCATCATGCATTCATGCACTCACCATCATCATGCATTCATGCACTCATCATCATATCACATGTACCATCATGCCATAGGTGCACATACATCCATGCACTCACCATCATCATGCATCCATACACTCATCATTATCATGCATCCATGCACTTATCATCATTATATCATACATATACCATCATGCATAATTCAATTTCAATTCCCCAATTTTCTCCTTTCATTTTGGGCCGCCACATTTCTCTTTCCCGGGACCAATGTTTGCATCCCACATTTATCACTCGCACCACACCTGACATCGCGAGAACCATCCGGCACAATACCTGCCAGGCATCCGACACAATACCTGCTAGGCATCTCGTACCTCAACTAGTATCACGAGGCATCCCTCGTCACAATACCTACCGAGCTTCCAACTCCCCCACTCTCCAAGCATCTTGAAACTCCCGAGGACCCTCCGGCATCCAGCCATTCAAGGCCACCGGGCAACCAGCTGTACCTTTCTAGCCAGGCATCCCGACACTCTCAGGGCATCGTTGGCTCACACCTTCGATGGCCTTCTCACTTATCTTAATTCACATCTTCAATTATAGTTCAACTTTAACATGGCATACGATGTGATGGCAAACAAGATCATTTTCATCCTTTGATTCATATATGCATTTCCAATGATCATCATGCATGCAGCAAGACACAATCATTCATAACAGTACAATTCATGGAGTCCATACAATTTAGAATAGTCCATATATCATGCCTTTTTGAAATTTATTAAATTCCAGCTTGTACCATTTAAGAAAACATTTAAATTAAAAATCCATATGATTCCCAAAAATCATGAAATCAGGACATGTGATAGTCAAGACAATAAGACAACAATTTCATCTAGAGCACATGCCCAAAAGAGTTTCACACAAGAAGATATAATTCACACAAAAACAGCATGTAATTTCGGATAGAAACAGATTGCGCAGTTTTTGAAATATTTCGATTAAAATACCCAAATGACCTCCGAAAAATTATGAAATTTTACCAGGTTATATTTAAGACCCTAAAGTATATTTTTCATGGAGACATCTAGGTCAGATTCGTTCTATATAATTTTCTATAGACGTCCGAAGCTCCTGTTTCTAGCACCCAAACGTCCAGTTTAGCTATCTCTGAAATATCAAGGTTTAACCTACTTATCCTTCTTCGTTTCCTATGAAATTTTGATATGTTTTGCTTCAAGAGGCTCCCTACAACTTTCATTAAGGGATCTAAGTGAAATTTCGGGTGTCCAGTACCGTATTTCCAGATTTACCGTCTTCAAGAGAAAGTCGATTCACTAGGCTACACTTGCTCATTTTACCTCAAATTTGAGTATGTTAGTCTTTAGGATGTTTGCTACAAGTTTCATGAAGAAGTCGAAGGGAAATTCTCGGCAAAAAGCAGCATGCAACCCACAAAACTACCAAAAGGTCAGCAAAGCAGTTCTAGATCTAGTGTCTTCGTAGGTGGAGGGTTTCATCCCTTAAATCTCGGCATTTTTGTCTCATATTTTAGTATATTATATTTTGAGATGTGTTCTACAACTTTCATGAAGGAGTCAAAGTCAAAATCCAACTCGAAACATGCATGCAAGCCTCCACAAGTTTCTGAGTCAGGCGGTTTACACGAAATCAGCAAGCTTTTTCAAGAACAAGTCACATTAGCTTCGGTTCCTTACCTCTAAACACCCAAGATTCAACCACACATGCAAGACACACATGCAAGAGTAGAAATTGATCCTAACTTGCCTCTAAGATCAAGCGGATGATGGCACACGGACGGCACACCGGCGACGGATGGACGGACGGCGAACGGACGGCAATAGCTCCTTCTTCCTCCTCTCTCGGCTCCTCTCTTTCTCTCGTAACTCACTCTCTCTCTCTCTCTCTCTCTCTCTCTCTCTCTCTCTCACTTGGATGATAGCCCTCAACTGGCCACTCTCTCTCCCCCTTTTGATTCCCCTAATTCCCATCATTAGCAATGATGATGTGCCTCTCCACAAGCCAATGCATGGAACCTTCCTTTTTGCCATTTGGCAAGACTCATGCAAGATGGGCTTGGGCTTGGAAGAAGTGGGCCGGCCACTCCTCCCCTCCTTGGTTGACGGCCACCTCTCCTTGGGCTTCAATGGGCCGGCCATCTGGCCCACCAAGAGTCCAAGCTATTGGGCCTAACGCCCAAACCTAATTAAAATCAAATTTTAACCTTCTTTTTAAATACTAATTAAATCCTTATCGGAATAAAGTAGTATAGGGTAAAATTAAATAACTAAACACTTAAAATCCCAAATTCATAGATTCTAATTCACAATACATATGACCAAAGATAAGTCATCTTCTTGCAAGATTTATCCATTTAAACTCGGCCATAGATCTCAATACAAGACATTAATTGGAGCACCCCCCTATTGACTGGCAAAGAATTTCAGGATGCCACAGAAACGGTCCAAAACCGACCACGAACTGGCTAGATAACCACTAACCAGTGGCCAATCTAGGCTGGCTGAAGTTGGTTCGGTGGCTAAGGCGGCGAGGGGAGGCCGGCGGAGGGTGAAGGAAGCTCCGGTGGGTCCGAATGGTGGCTGGACGGAGCTGGGCGGCGGCTGGAGATGGCTGAACGCAACTGGACAGAGGCAAAACAGGGCTGGGTCGCGCAGGGGAGAACCCCTAGGCGCGAGGGGCTGCGGTTGAACGCGTGGCATCGTGCAAGTAGCGGAACGGTGGCGAGCGATGGGCGTACGGGTGGCAATGTGGGCGGCAGCGACAGCTTCGGCGAGCTGCTGCTGTCTTAGCTTCTTCTTCTGCTTCTGGTTTTCACGAACAAGAAAGGAAGGGGGAGAAGAAGTTGGTCACGTGGGGGAGAAGAGAGAGGGGAGAGAAGAGACAAAGATAAGAGAGAAAATGGGGGTTTGAAAGGTCAAAGGTAGAAAGAAAAGCAAAGATGGGAGATAGCAGGGCATTCGATCGGTGGGGGGTGTCCGCACAAAGGGGGAGGGGAGAGGAGAGTGAAGAGAGAGAGAAAAAGAGAGAGAGGGAAAAGAAGAGAGAGGAAGAGAGAGAAATAAAATATTACCATTAATCTTATTTTATTTCTTTTCTCTTTCCCTTTCTATTTTCTTTTGGTCTTCAATTTTTCCTCCGATAATTTCTTTCCTGAAATTTCGGACTCGTCAATAATTTGACGGACGATGAGACAAGATCCTAAAAATGAATTGTGACACGCTCGAATATTCGATTCCCGAAACCAATTTAAATTTCATGGTTAGAATCGATCAGACGTGATTTTAGTCGAATCCAACTAATTGAGTAGCTTTTAGGGATTTTACTGTAGATACATCCCTTAACGGTTTCACCCAATAGGTTAGTTAACTCGTGAGTGATCAACTCCGAGAAAAAGGACCATAAGTACGTCGACGAAATGCTCATTTCACTTCATCGAAACAGGGTTGAATTTCAGGATGTCACAGTTATCATTTTTAAATTTTGTAAAGAACACGCAACCTATCATAAATCAGAACTATTGATTTCTTTTCTATCTCAATGGAGGTTTGGTCGACACAATAATCAATTTTCTCGATCAACTTTAGACAACTTTTGGTAAGTCAACTTGTTATTTCAAAAAATTTCACGTCATGTACTCATTCTCCACCGTAAATTTCTTCCGCCTTTCGTTGTCCACTTTTGTGTGTACTCATTTTCTGAGCGAAGGATGATGGTGGTGGGAAAGTCAATTCACCGAAAAGACAATTATGCCCTTTTAGAATAAAAATAAAATGACGATTTATCTCAATGCGTGCTACCGGGCAACAACAGTTGCAGCACGTGACAAAGCAAGTTCGCTGGGAAGAACCGCCCCTCCGCCGTAAAAGAACCCTCCGAGATGGCCGAGAAGAGCAAAGTGCTGGTGATCGGAGGCACTAGATACATTGGAAAGTTCGTCATGAAGGTGAGTGCTAAGTCCGGTCACCCTACCTTCGCTCTCGTGAGGGAATCCACTCTCTCCGACCCCACCAAGGCTGAAATGGTCGAAGATTTCAATAGCTCATGCATCAATATATTCCAGGTGAGTAGTTATTCCCATGCGGTTGCGTTCGTTCGCCGTCCTGAGAAATGTTTTTATCAGTAGGATCGGAGTTGATTTTTATATCTATCTCTCACTTGATCGAGTTGATGGAGTCACGTTACGATATGGCGTTGTTCTTTCCCTTCTCTGATATTTTGTCTTTGTGCATGGTTGAAATCAGAAATCACGTTCCTCTCCTCTTTCAAATGCCTAACCAAATTTCAGCTTTGCATGATGATGTGAACGTGCACATTTTCAGAAAAAAGTCTTGTGGAAACTTCGATATGCTTTAGCTGTTTCTGAGACAGCTATAGCTACGTGGCTGTGCTTTGCTGTGTAGACAAATCTTGCGGATGATTGCTGACTTCATTGATCGTTTGTCCATGCTCTTAGTTATTTGATTCTCAGGGAGACATATACAATCAAGAGAGTCTATTGTGATTAAGCAAGTAGATGTGGTAATCTCTACTGTGGGGTGAGCACAAGTGAAGGACCAAGACATGATTGTTGCTGCTATTAAAGCAGCTGGGAATATCAAGGTGGTGTTGTGCGTAGTAATTTCATTTCAAGTTCTTATTGTTGGTTTAGCATTTGACTAATGGGTGTTAGCTTGATTCTTGTCTTACTCGTTTAGGTGCATCGCAATCTCCTTGCGAGCTTTGCTTTAATGAAATGGGATGGATGGACTTATCTATCTGTAGACTTCAACTTCTTTCTTTTTAAAATGGCCATAACCTTGTGTAGAAGTCATCAGTGAAATTCAAGAGTAACTATTTTGAATTCAACTATAGGAGAGCGTGGGAAACATGAACTAGTTAATCCTTGAAATGGTACTTAGTAGTAGTCGCTGCTTTGGGTGGTCGACAGTCAATGGCGAGTGGAACTCAGCATGCTCACAAAAGGCATTCGTCTTACCTGATATCTTGTTACTTGTGAAAGTGTCCAAGCAAGTAGAATGTCTGCCTATTCTACACTTGACAGAGTTATTTGGCTACTGCTCTATTTCTTCTATTTTTCTTATAGCACTTGGGGTCGACTTTGCTGAATTGCTGAATTTATTGATTCACTTATGATCACTTTCTACTATGTTATAGTAACTTATCGAAACAACTCGAATTCAGTCTCATATAAGTTTGCCTTCCTTTTTTCGTGGGAACTCATACATGTTTTTTGGTTAAGGGGAATATGCTCTAAATTTTTTCTGCTTTCTAACAAAAATGTTTCTTCTGATTTCATTGTGTTTATTTTTAGGGATTCTTGCCTTCAAAGTTTGGAAATGACTTGAATCGCGTCCATGCTATGGAGCCAGCAAAAGCTATTCTTGCCATCAAGGGCAAGATCCGCCGCATTGTCAAGGCTGAGGGAATCCCTTGATAGGGCTAATAAGAGCACCTAAAGGAGGGTGAATAGGTGATCAAAAAAGTTTTTGCAAAACTTAACAGATTAATTCGTCTTTTGTGAATAATAGACTGAAGATGTAAAAGACTATAAACAGTTATATAAAACTATGAATTAAAATAAAGAGATTAGGGAAAGAGAGTCGAAACACAAGGTTTATAGTGGTTTGGCTTAGACCAAGCCTACGTCCACTCTCCTGCACTAACAGCCCACTGGCTGGATTCTACTAAGAACCAAAAGAGATTTTACAAACTTACCTCCTTGATTCCACAGTGTAGAAACTCTGCTACACCTCCTCAAGATCTCACAAGTATTTAATCTCTCTTTTGAGTACAATTTGAGCTCAACAATTGAAACAACAAAGATTAGGAGCTTTAGACTTTGGAATTTTTCTTTCACGCACACTCGAATAACTTGAGTGTCTTCCTTAGATATTCCTCCATGCCTTCATAACCGTTGGCATCTTCCAAAGGAGTTTTTCCAATCTACCCATTGAACAAAATCAATTAGCAAGATCTCGAGTTATTAAAGGAATGTGATGATAGCCCACCAATCCTACTCGCCCATACAATCACTAGGTTTCCATAAGTAGAACTTTCCAAGTATACTTCGCTAATCAACAGGTCTAATTATCCGAATTGATTTCAATAAGAATAACTGATCACGAGATGCTATCTCCAGCCGTGAGATCTTCAACCGTACAAATCAAATCATTAAAGATATACTTGCATCTAGATAAGTCTTCTTTATCGAATAAAATTTTTTCTTTGTCGATCTGGAAACTATCAGTGATGGTAGACGTTAAATCTTGAGTCTAGAGGTCTTCAGACTTTGATGATAAAGTCCGCAAGTCTTTAGACTAGACTGATGGAAACGTTTTGTCAACTTCAAAACAAATAAGGAAGTTTTTTCCAACATCCCTCATACCTATGTGTGTTGTAATATTTTTGTAGGCTACATCCTTTCGACATTGGCATAGCTTGGGGCTACAGCTCCGCCTAGAGATAAAGTTGTCATCTTAAGAGATGGAAAATGTGAAAGGTAAGAAGCAATCTATTGAAATGCTTCTCATTTTAAGCCGTTGAGATTTCTATACATCTTTCATGATTCAATTATGATAGCAATCAGAGTGAGGAGAAATTCTTGGAGCTTGAGAATTCCGGGCAACTTCCTTGTCTGGAGATCTTGGGCCTTTTGCATCCATTAGTCTTCAATTTAGGTCTTCAGTGATGGTAGACTTTAAATCTTGAGTATAGAGGTCTTCAAACTTTGACGATAAAGTCTGCAAGTCTTTAGACTAGACTGATGGAAACGTTTTGTCAACTTCAAAACAAATAAGGAAGTTTTTTCCAACATCCCTCATACCTATGTGTGTTGTGATAGTTTTGCAGGCTACATCCTTTCGACATTGGTATAGCTTGGGGCTACAGCTCCGCCTAGAGATAAAGTTGTCATCTCAAGAGATGGAAAATGTGAAAGGTAAGAAGCAATCTATTGAAATGCTTCTCATTTTAAGCCGTTGAGATTTCTATACATCTTTCATGATTCAATTATGATAGCAATCAGAGTGAGGAGAAATTCTTGGAGCTTGAGAATTCCGGGCAACTTCCTTGTCTGGAGATCTTGGGCCTTTTGCATAAACGTCGCTATAGCTAATTTTTTGCCAATTTATGTGCACTTTTGCCTTGATTTTGAGTAGGAGACCCTTGACGATATGACGGTGAGCCGTTTTTTTCGGGCTTTTTGCCGAAAATCTCATTCGAATGTCTCAAATATTTCCTATTGTAGGCCACGGAACAAAACTGCGCGCAGAAAAACAGAGAAACGTCGCTATAGCTAATTTTTTGCCAATTTATGTGCACTTTTGCCTTGATTTTGAGTAGGAGACCCTTGACGATATGACGGTGAGCCGTTTTTTTTTTGCGGGCTTTTTGCCGAAAATCTCATTCGAATGTCTCAAATATTTCCTATTGTAGGCCACGGAACAAAACTGCGCAAAAAAAAGAGAAACGTCGCTATAGCTAATTTTTTGCCAATTTATGTGCACTTTTGCCTTGATTTTGAGTAGGAGACCCTTGACGATATGACGGTGAGCCGTTTTTTTCGGGCTTTTTTTGCCGAAAATCTCATTCGAATGTCTCAAATATTTCCTATTGTAGGCCACGGAACAAAATCTCATTCGAAACTGTGTAGAAAAAAAACAGAGAAACGTCGCTATAGCTAATTTTTTGCCAATTTATGTGCACTTTTGCCTTGATTTTGAGTAGGAGACCCTTGACGATATGACGGTGAGCCGTTTTTTCGGGCTTTTTGCCGAAAATCTCATTCGAATGTCTCAAATATTTCCTATTGTAGGCCACGGAACAGAAACTGCGCAGAAAAACAGAGAAACGTCGCTATAGCTAATTTTTTGCCAATTTATGTGCACTTTTGCCTTGATTTTGAGTAGGAGACCCTTGACGATATGACGGTGAGCCGTTTTTTCGGGCTTTTTGCCGAAAATCTCATTCGAATGTCTCAAATATTTCCTATTGTAGGCCACGGAACGAAAAAATATTTCTGCGCAGAAAAAAAGAAAACGTCGCTATAGCTAATTTTTTGCCAATTTATGTGCACTTTTGCCTTGATTTTGAGTAGGAGACCCTTGACGATATGACGGTGACCCGTTTTTTGGCTTTTTGCCGAAAATCTCATTCGAATGTCTCAAATATTTCCTATTGTAGGCCACGGAACGAAACTGCGCGCAAAAAAGAGAAACGTCGCTATAGCTAATTTTTTGCCAATTTATGTGCACTTTTGCCTTGATTTTGAGTAGGAGACCCTTGACGATATGACGGTGAGCCGTTTTTTTTTTGCGGGCTTTTTGCCGAAAATCTCATTCGAATGTCTCAAATATTTCCTATTGTAGGCCACGGAAAATCTCATTCGAATGTCTCAAATATTTCCTATTGTAGGCCACGCGAAAAAAAAAACGAAAACGTCGCTATAGCTAATTTTTTGCCAATTTATGTGCACTTTTGCCTTGATTTTGAGTAGAGACCCTTGACGATATGACGGTGAGCCGTTTTTTTTCGGGCTTTTTGCCGAAAAATCTCATTCGAATGTCTCAAATATTTCCTATTGTAGGCCAATTTATGAAACGTCGCTATAGCTAATTTTTTGCCAATTTATGTGCACTTTTGCCTTGATTTTGAGTAGGAGACCCTTGACGATATGACGGTGAGCCGTTTTTTCGGGCTTTTTGCCGAAAATCTCATTCGAATGTCTCAAATATTTCCTATTGTAGGCCACGGAACAAAACTGCGAAAAAAACGCGAAAAAACAGAAACGTCGCTATAGCTAATTTTTTGCCAATTTATGTGCACTTTTGCCTTGATTTTGAGTAGGAGACCCTTGACGATATGACGGTGAGCCGTTTTTTCGGGCTTTTTGCCGAAAATCTCATTCGAATGTCTCAAATATTTCCTATTGTAGGCCACGGAACGAAAAACTGCGCGCAAAAAAAAAGAAAACGTCGCTATAGCTAATTTTTTGCCAATTTATGTGCACTTTTGCCTTGATTTTGAGTAGGAGACCCTTGACGATATGACGGTGAGCCGTTTTTTCGGGCTTTTTGCCGAAAATCTCATTCGAATGTCTCAAATATTTCCTGTTGTAGGCCACGGAACAGAAACTGCGCAGAAAAACAGAGAAACGTCGCTATAGCAAATTTTTTGCCAATTTATGTGCACTTTTGCCTTGATTTTGAGTAGGAGACCCTTGACGATATGACGGTGAGCCGTTTTTTCGGGCTTTGTGCCGAAAATCTCATTCGAATGTCTCAAATATTTCCTGTTGTAGGCCACGGAACAGAAACTGCGCAGAAAAACAGAGAAAGGTCGCTATAGCAAATTTTTTGCCAATTTATGTGCACTTTTGCCTTGAATTTGAGTAGGAGACCCTTGACGATATGACGGTGAGCCGTTTTTTCGGGCTTTTTGCCGAAAATCTCATTCGAATGTCTCAAATATTTCCTATTGTAGGCCACGGAACAAAAACTGCGCGAAAAAAAGAGAAAAACGTCGCTATAGCTAATTTTTTGCCAATTTATGTGCACTTTTGCCTTGATTTTGAGTATGAGACCCTTGACGATATGACGGTGAGCCGTTTTTTCGGGCTTTTTGCCGAAAATCTCATTCGAATGTCTCAAATATTTCCTATTGTAGGCCACGGAATGTCTCAAAAAAAAAACTGCGCGCAAAAAACAGAGAAAACGTCGCTATAGCTAATTTTTTGCCAATTTATGTGCACTTTTGCCTTGATTTTGAGTAGGAGACCCTTGACGATATGACGGTGAGCCGTTTTTTCGGGCTTTTTGCCGAAAATCTCATTCGAATGTCTCAAATATTTCCTATTGTAGGCCACGGAACGGAAACTGCGCAGAAAAACAGAGAAACGTCGCTATAGCTAATTTTTTGCCAATTTATGTGCACTTTTGCCTTGATTTTGAGTAGGAGACCCTTGACGATATGACGGTGAGCCGTTTTTTCGGGCTTTTTGCCGAAAATCTCATTCGAATGTCTCAAATATTTCCTATTGTAGGCCACGGAACGAAACTGCGCGCAAAAAAACAGAAAACGTCGCTATAGCTAATTTTTTGCCAATTTATGTGCACTTTTGCCTTGATTTTGAGTAGGAGACCCTTGACGATATGACGGTGAGCCGTTTTTTCGGGCTTTTTGCCGAAAATCTCATTCGAATGTCTCAAATATTTCCTATTGTAGGCCACGGAACAAAAACTGCGCAAAAAAAAAAATTTATGTGCACTTTTGAGAAACGTCGCTATAGCTAATTTTTTGCCAATTTATGTGCACTTTTGCCTTGATTTTGAGTAGGAGACCCTTGACGATATGACGGTGAGCCGTTTTTTTCGGGCTTTTTGCCGAAAATCTCATTCGAATGTCTCAAATATTTCCTATTGTAGGCCACGGAACAAAACTGCGCAGAAAAAAAGAGAAAACGTCGCTATAGCTAATTTTTTGCCAATTTATGTGCACTTTTGCCTTGATTTTGAGTAGGAGACCCTTGACGATATGACGGTGAGCCGTTTTTTCGGGCTTTTTGCCGAAAATCTCATTCGAATGTCTCAAATATTTCCTATTGTAGGCTCACGCGAAAAAAAGAAAACGAAACGTCGCTATAAAACAGAAAACGTTTTGCCTAATTTTTTGCCAATTTATGTGCACTTTTGCCTTGATTTTGAGTAGGAGACCCTTGACGATATGACGGTGAGCCGTTTTTTCGGGCTTTTTGCCGAAAATCTCATTCGAATGTCTCAAATATTTCCTATTGTAGGCCACGGAATAGAAACAGCGCAGAAAAACAGAGAAACGTCGCTATAGCTAATTTTTTGCCAATTTATGTGCACTTTTGCCTTGATTTTGAGTAGGAGACCCTTGACGATATGACGGTGAGCCGTTTTTTCGGGCTTTTTGCCGAAAATCTCATTCGAATGTCTCAAATATTTCCTATTGTAGGCCACGGAACAGAAACTGCGCGCAAAAACAGAGAAACGTCGCTATAGCTAATTTTTTGCCAATTTATGTGCACTTTTGCCTTGATTTTGAGTAGGAGACCCTTGACGATATGACGGTGAGCCGTTTTTTCGGGCTTTTCGCCGAAAATCTCATTCGAATGTCTCAAATATTTCCTATTGTAGGCCACGGAACAGAAACTGCGCGCAAAAACAGAGAAACGTCGCTATAGCTAATTTTTTGCCAATTTATGTGCACTTTTGCCTTGATTTTGAGTAGGAGACCCTTGACGATATGACGGTGAGCCGTTTTTTCGGGCTTTTTGCCGAAAATCTCATTCGAATGTCTCAAATATTTCCTATTGTAGGCCACGGAACAGAAAAACCGCGCGCGCAAAAAACAGAGAAACGTCGCTATAGCTAATTTTTTGCCAATTTATGTGCACTTTTGCCTTGATTTTGAGTAGGAGACCCTTGACGATATGACGGTGAGCCGTTTTTTTTCGGGCTTTTTGCCGAAAATCTCATTCGAATGTCTCAAATATTTCCTATTGTAGGCCACGGAACAAACTGCGCGCGAAAAAAACGAGAAAAACGTCGCTATAGCTAATTTTTTGCCAATTTATGTGCACTTTTGCCTTGATTTTGAGTAGGACCCTTGACGATATGACGGTGAGCCGTTTTTTTCGGGCTTTTTTCCTATTGTAGCCGAAAATTTTTGTCTCAAATATTTCCTATTGTAGGCCAATTTAGAAACGTCGCTATAGCTAATTTTTTGCCAATTTATGTGCACTTTTGCCTTGATTTTGAGTAGAGACCCTTGACGATATGACGGTGAGCCGTTTTTTTGCCGAAAATCTCATTCGAATGTCTCAAATATTTCCTATTGTAGGCCACGAAAATCTCATTCGCTAATTTTTTGCAAATATTTTGCCTTGATTTTGAGTAGGACCCTTGACGATATGACGGTGAGCCGTTTTTTCGGGCTTTTTGCCGAAAATCCCAAAAAAAAACGAAAAAAACGAGAAACGTCGCTATAGCTAATTTTTTGCCAATTTATGTGCACTTTTGCCTTGATTTTGAGTAGGAGACCCTTGACGATATGACGGTGAGCCGTTTTTTCGGGCTTTTTGCCGAAAATCTCATTCGAATGTCTCAAATATTTCCTATTGTAGGCCACGGAACAGAAACTGCGCAGAAAAACAGAGAAACGTCGCTATAGCTAATTTTTTGCCAATTTATGTGCACTTTTGCCTTGATTTTGAGTAGGAGACCCTTGACGATATGACGGTGAGCCGTTTTTTCGGGCTTTTTGCCGAAAATCTCATTCGAATGTCTCAAATATTTCCTATTGTAGGCCACGGAAAAAAAACAGAGAAAGGTCGCTATAGCAAATTTTTTGCCAATTTATGTGCACTTTTGCCTTGAAAAACCCTTGACGAATGAAAGCTTTTTGCCGAAAATCTCATTCGAATGTCTCAAATATTTCCTATTGTGTCGCTATAGCTAATTTTTTGCCAATTTATGTGCACTTTTGCCTTGATTTTGAGTAGAGACCCTTGACGACGATATGACGGTGAGCCGTTTTTTCGGGCTTTTTGCCGAAAATCTCATTCGAATGTCTCAAATATTTCCTATTGTAGGCCACGGAACAGAAACTGCGCAAAAAAAAAGAAACGTCGCTATAGCTAATTTTTTGCCAATTTATGTGCACTTTTGCCTTGATTTTGAGTAGGAGACCCTTGACGATATGACGGTGAGCCGTTTTTTTTTTGCGGGCTTTTTTGTAGGCCGAAAATCTCATTCGAATGTCTCAAATATTTCCTATTGTAGGCCACGGAACAGAAAAATCTCATTCGAATGTCTCAAAAAAAAAAAACAGAGAAACGTCGCTATAGCTAATTTTTTGCCAATTTATGTGCACTTTTGCCTTGATTTTGAGTAGGAGACCCTTGACGATATGACGGTGAGCCGTTTTTTCGGGCTTTTTGCCGAAAATCTCATTCGAATGTCTCAAATATTTCCTATTGTAGGCCACGGAACAGAAACTGCGCAAAAAAATAGAGAAACGTCGCTATAGCTAATTTTTTGCCAATTTATGTGCACTTTTGCCTTGATTTTGAGTAGGAGACCCTTGACGATATGACGGTGAGCCGTTTTTTTTTTTTCGGGCTTTTTGCCGAAAATCTCATTCGAATGTCTCAAATATTTCCTATTGTAGGCCACGGAACAAAAACTGCGCGAAAAAAAAAACAGAGAAACGTCGCTATAGCTAATTTTTTGCCAATTTATGTGCACTTTTGCCTTGATTTTGAGTAGGAGACCCTTGACGATATGACGGTGAGCTGTTTTTTCGGCCTTTTGCCCGAAAATCTCATTCTACTGTCTTAAATATTTCCTGTTGTAGGCCACGGAACAGAAACTGCGCTGAAAAACAGAGAAACGTCGCTATAGCTAATTTTTTGCCAATTTATGTGCACTTTTGCCTTGATTTTGAGTAGGAGACCCTTGACGATATGACGGTGAGCCGTTTTTTCGGGCTTTTTGCCGAAAATCTCATTCGAATGTCTCAAATATTTCCTATTGTAGGCCACGGAACAGAAAACTGCGCGCGAAAAAACAGAAAACGTCGCTATAGCTAATTTTTTGCCAATTTATGTGCACTTTTGCCTTGATTTTGAGTAGGAGACCCTTGACGATATGACGGTGAGCCGTTTTTTTCGGGCTTTTTGCCGAAAATCTCATTCGAATGTCTCAAATATTTCCTATTGTAGGCCACGGAAAAAACGCAGAAACCGCGCAAAAAACAAAAACGTCGCTATAGCTAATTTTTTGCCAATTTATGTGCACTTTTGCCTTGATTTTGAGTTTGAGTAGAGACCCTTGACGATATGACGGTGAGCCGTTTTTTTTTTGGGCTTTTTGCCGAAAATCTCATTCGAATGTCTCAAATATTTCCTATTGTAGGCCACGGAACAGAAAATGCGCGAAAAACAGAGAAACGTCGCTATAGCTAATTTTTTGCCAATTTATGTGCACTTTTGCCTTGATTTTGAGTAGGAGACCCTTGACGATATGACGGTGAGCTTTTTTTCGGGGGCTTTTTGCCGAAAATCTCATTCGAATGTCTCAAATATTTCCATTGTAGGCCACGAATGTCTCAAAACGTATAGCTTTTTTTGCCAATTTATGTGCACTTTTGCCTTGATTTTGAGTAGGAGACCCTTGTATGACGGTGAGGCCTATTGTAGGCCACGGAAACCCTTTAAAACGTCGCTATAGCTAATTTTTTGCCAATTTATGTGCACTTTTGCCTTGATTTTGAGTAGGAGACCCTTGACGATATGACGGTGAGCCGTTTTTTCGGGCTTTTTGCCGAAAATCTCATTCGAATGTCTCAAATATTTCCTATTGTAGGCCACGGAACAAAAACTGCACAGAAAAACATAGAAACGTCGCTATAGCTAATTTTTTGCCAATTTATGTGCACTTTTGCCTTGATTTTGAGTAGGAGACCCTTGACGATATGACGGTGAGCCGTTTTTTCGGGCTTTTTGCCGAAAATCTCATTCGAATGTCTCAAATATTTCCTATTGTAGGCCACGGAACGGTGAAAACGTCTCAAAAAAAAAAAAAAAAACGTCGCTATAGCTAATTTTTTGCCAATTTATGTGCACTTTTGCCTTGATTTTGAGTAGGAGACCCTTGACGATATGACGGTGAGCCGTTTTTTTCGGGCTTTTTGCCGAAAATCTCATTCGAATGTCTCAAATATTTCCTATTGTAGGCCACGGAACAGAAACTGCGCGAAAAAAACAGAAAACGTCGCTATAGCTAATTTTTTGCCAATTTATGTGCACTTTTGCCTTGATTTTGAGTAGGAGACCCTTGACGATATGACGGTGAGCCGTTTTTTTTTTTCGGGCTTTTTGCCGAAAATCTCATTCGAATGTCTCAAATATTTCCTATTGTAGGCCACGAAAATCTCATTCTAAATTTTTTGCCAATTTATGTGCACTTTTGCCTTGATTTTGAGTAGGAGACCCTTGACGATATGACGGTGAGCCGTTTTTTCGGGCTTTTTGCCGAAAATCTCATTCGAATGTCTCAAATATTTCCTATTGTAGGCCACGGAAAGAAACCTGCGCGAAAAAAAGAGAAACGTCGCTATAGCTAATTTTTTTTTGCCATTTATGTGCACTTTTGCCTTGATTTTGAGTAGGAGACCCTTGACGATATGACGGTGAGCCGTTTTTTCGGGCTTTTCCTATTGAGCCGTTTTTTTTTTGCGGGCTTTTTTGCCGAAAATCTCATTCGAATGTGTCTCAAATATTTCCTATTGTAGGCCACGGAACAGAAACTGCGCAGAAAAACAGAAAACGTCGCTATAGCTAATTTTTTGCCAATTTATGTGCACTTTTGCCTTGATTTTGAGTAGGAGACCCTTGACGATATGACGGTGAGCCGTTTTTTCGGGCTTTTTGCCGAAAATCTCATTCGAATGTCTCAAATATTTCCTATTGTAGGCCACGGAACGGCCGTCGCTATAGCTAATTTTTTGCCAATTTATGTGCAAAAAAAAAAACGTTTTTTCGCTAAAATCTCATTCGAATGTCTCAAATATAATTTTTTGCCAATTTTTTTGCCAATTTATGTGCACTTTTGCCTTGATTTTGAGTAGGAGACCCTTGACGATATGACGGTGAGCCGTTTTTTTTTTTGGGCTTTTTGCCGAAAATCTCATTCGAATGTCTCAAATATTTCCTATTGTAGGCCACGGAACAAAAACTGCGCAAAAACGAAAAAACGAAACGTCGCTATAGCTAATTTTTTGCCAATTTATGTGCACTTTTGCCTTGATTTTGAGTAGGAGACCCTTGACGATATGACGGTGAGCCGTTTTTTTTTCGGGCTTTTTGCCGAAAATCTCATTCGAATGTCTCAAATATTTCCTTGTAGGCCACGGAACGGAAAAAACTGCGCGTGAAAAATAGAGAAACGTAAACCGCCAATTTATGTGCACTTTTGAAAAAAAAGAAAATCTCATTCGCTAAATATTTCGTCGCTATAGCTAATTTTTTTGCCAATTTATGTGCACTTTTGCCTTGATTTTGAGTAGGAGACCCTTGACGATATGACGGTGAGCCGTTTTTTCGGGCTTTTTGCCGAAAATCTCATTCGAATGTCTCAAATATTTCCTATTGTAGGCCACGGAACGTAAAACTGCGCGAAAAAAAGAAAACGTCGCTATATAGCTAATTTTTTGCCAATTTATGTGCACTTTTGCCTTGATTTTGAGTAGGAGACCCTTGACGATATGACGGTGAGCCGTTTTTTCGGGCTTTTTGCCGAAAATCTCATTCGAATGTCTCAAATATTTCCTATTGTAGGCCACGGAACAGAAACTGCGCAGAAAAACAGAGAAACGTCGCTATAGCTAATTTTTTGCCAATTTATGTGCACTTTTGCCTTGATTTTGAGTAGGAGACCCTTGACGATATGACGGTGAGCCATTTTTTTCGGGATTATTGCCGAAAATCTCATTCTACTGTCTTAAATATTTCCTGTTGTAGGCCACGGAACAGAAACTGCGCAGAAAAACAAAGAAACGTCGCTATAGCTAATTTTTTGCCAATTTATGTGCACTTTTGCCTTGATTTTGAGTAGGAGACCCTTGACGATATGACGGTGAGCCGTTTTTTTTCGGGCTTTTTGCCGAAAATCTCATTCGAATGTCTCAAATATTTCCTATTGTAGGCCACGGAACAAAACTGCGCGAAAAAATATTTCAGAGAAACGTCGCTATAGCTAATTTTTTGCCAATTTATGTGCACTTTTGCCTTGATTTTGAGTAGGAGACCCTTGACGATATGACGGTGAGCCGTTTTTTCGGGCTTTTTGCCGAAAATCTCATTCGAATGTCTCAAATATTTCCTATTGTAGGCCACGGAACAGAAACTCATTCGCGCAGAAAAAAAAAACAGAGAAACGTCGTCTATAGCTAATTTTTTGCCAATTTATGTGCACTTTTGCCTTGATTTTGAGTAGGAGACCCTTGACGATATGACGGTGAGCCGTTTTTTTTCGGGCTTTTTGCCGAAAATCTCATTCGAATGTCTCAAATATTTCCTATTGTAGGCCACGGAACAAAACTGCGCGCAAAAAAAAAAAAACGTCGCTATAGCTAATTTTTTGCCAATTTATGTGCACTTTTGCCTTGATTTTGAGTAGGAGACCCTTGACGATATGACGGTGAGCCGTTTTTTTCGGGCTTTTTGCCGAAAATCTCATTCGAATGTCTCAAATATTTCCTATTGTAGGCCACGGAACGGAAAATCTCATTCGAAAAATATTTCCTATTGTAGGCCACGAAAAAAAAAAAAAAAGAGAAACGTCGCTATAGCTAATTTTTTGCCAATTTATGTGCACTTTTGCCTTGATTTTGAGTAGGAGACCCTTGACGATATGACGGTGAGCCGTTTTTTTTTTCGGGCTTTTTGCCGAAAATCTCATTCGAATGTCTCAAATATTTCCTATTGTAGGCCACGGAACAGAAAACGCGAAAAAACGAAAACGTCGCTATAGCAAAAAAAGAGAAACGTCGCTATAGCTAATTTTTTGCCAATTTATGTGCACTTTTGCCTTGATTTTGAGTAGGAGACCCTTGACGATATGACGGTGAGCCGTTTTTTTTCGGGCTTTTTTTTCGCTTTTTGAAAATCTCATTCTACTGTCTCAAATATTTCCTGTTGTAGGCCACGGAACAGAAACTGCGCCGAAAAACAGAGAAACGTCGCTATAGCTAATTTTTTGCCAATTTATGTGCACTTTTGCCTTGATTTTGAGTAGGAGACCCTTGACGATATGACGGTGAGCCGTTTTTTCGGGCTTTTTGCCGAAAATCTCATTCGAATGTCTCAAATATTTCCTGTTGTAGGCCACGGAACAGAAACTGCGCAGAAAAACAGAGAAACGTCGCTATAGCTAATTTTTTGCCAATTTATGTGCACTTTTGCCTTGATTTTGAGTAGGAGACCCTTGACGATATAACGGTGAGCCGTTTTTTCGGGCTTTTTGCCGAAAATCTCATTCGAATGTCTCAAATATTTCCTATTGTAGGCCACGGAACAGAAACTGCGCAGAAAAAAAAAGAAAACGTCGCTATAGCTAATTTTTTGCCAATTTATGTGCACTTTTGCCTTGATTTTGAGTAGGAGACCCTTGACGATATGACGGTGAGCCGTTTTTTTTTGGGCTTTTTTGCCGAAAATCTCATTCGAATGTCTCAAATATTTCCTATTGTAGGCCACGGAAAATCTCATTCGAAAAATATTTCCGCAAAAAAAAAAAAAACGTCGCTATAGCTAATTTTTTTTGCCAATTTATGTGCACTTTTGCCTTGATTTTGAGTAGGAGACCCTTGACGATATGACGGTGAGCCGTTTTTTTTTGAGTAGGAGACCCGGGCTTTTTGCCGAAAATCTCATTCGAATGTCTCAAATATTTCCTATTGTAGGCCACGGAATAGAAACTGCGCAGAAAAACAGAGAAACGTCGCTATAGCTAATTTTTTGCCAATTTATGTGCACTTTTGCCTTGATTTTGAGTAGGAGACCCTTGACGATATGACGGTGAGCCGTTTTTTCGGGCTTTTTGCCGAAAATCTCATTCGAATGTCTCAAATATTTCCTATTGTAGGCCACGGAACAAAACTGCGCGAAAAACAGAAAACGTCGCTATAGCTAATTTTTTGCCAATTTATGTGCACTTTTGCCTTGATTTTGAGTAGGAGACCCTTGACGATATGACGGTGAGCCGTTTTTTTTCGGGCTTTTTGCCGAAAATCTCATTCGAATGTCTCAAATATTTCCTATTGTAGGCCACGGAAATAGAAACTTGCGAAAAAACGAAAACGTCGCTATAGCTAATTTTTTGCCAATTTATGTGCACTTTTGCCTTGATTTTGAGTAGGAGACCCTTTATGACGGTGAGCCGTTTTTCGGGCTTTTTGCCGAAAATCTCATTCGAATGTCTCAAATATTTGATTTTGAGTAGAGACCGCTATAGCTAATTTTTTGCCAATTTATGTGCACTTTTGCCTTGATTTTGAGTAGAGACCCTTGACGATATGACGGAGCCGCCGTTTTTCGGGCTTTTTGCCGAAAATCTCATTCGAATGTCTCTCAAATATTTCCTATTGTAGGCCACGGAACAGAAACTGCGCAGAAAAAAACAGAGAAACGTCGCTATAGCTAATTTTTTGCCAATTTATGTGCACTTTTGCCTTGATTTTGAGTAGGAGACCCTTGACGATATGACGGTGAGCCGTTTTTTTTTCGGGCTTTTTGCCGAAAATCTCATTCGAATGTCTCAAATATTTCCTATTGTAGGCCACGGAACGTAAAACCGCGCCCAATTTATGTGCACTTTTGCCTTGATTTTGAGTAGGAGACCCTTGACGATATGACGGTGAGCCGTTTTTTTCGGGCTTTTTGCCGAAAATCTCATTCGAATGTCTCAAATATTTCCTATTGTAGGCCACGGAACAAAAACTGCGCAGAAAAAAAAAGAGAAACGTCGCTATAGCTAATTTTTTGCCAATTTATGTGCACTTTTGCCTTGATTTTGAGTAGGAGACCCTTGACGATATGACGGTGAGCCGTTTTTTTTTTGGCTTTTTGCCGAAAATCTCATTCGAATGTCTCAAATATTTCCTATTGTAGGCCACGGAATAAAACTCATTCGCGCAAAAAAAAAAAAACAAACGTCGCTATAGCTAATTTTTTGCCAATTTATGTGCACTTTTGCCTTGATTTTGAGTAGGAGACCCTTGACGATATGACGGTGAGCCGTTTTTTTTTTTTTTTTTGCCGAAAATCTCATTCGAATGTCTCAAATATTTCCTATTGTAGGCCACGGAACAGAAACTGCGCGAAAAAAAAAGAAACGTCGCTATAGCTAATTTTTTGCCAATTTATGTGCACTTTTGCCTTGATTTTGAGTAGGAGACCCTTGACGATATGACGGTGAGCCGTTTTTTTCGGGCTTTTTGCCGAAAATCTCATTCGAATGTCTCAAATATTTCCTATTGTAGGCCACGGAACAGAAACCGCGCGCGAAAAAAAAGAGAAACGTCGCTATAGCTAATTTTTTGCCAATTTATGTGCACTTTTGCCTTGATTTTGAGTAGGAGACCCTTGACGATATGACGGTGAGCCGTTTTTTCGGGCTTTTTGCCGAAAATCTCATTCGAATGTCTCAAATATTTCCTATTGTAGGCCACGGAAAAACAGAAACGTCGCTATAGCTAATTTTTTGCCAATTTATGTGCACTTTTGCCTTGATTTTGAAAAAAAAAAAAAATAAATTGAGAAACGTCGCTATAGCTAATTTTTTGCCAATTTATGTGCACTTTTGCCTTGATTTTGAGTAGGAGACCCTTGACGATATGACGGTGAGCCGTTTTTTTTCGGGCTTTTTGCCGAAAATCTCATTCGAATGTCTCAAATATTTCCTATTGTAGGCCACGGAACAAAAACTGCGCAGAAAAAAACAGAGAAAACGTCGCTATAGCTAATTTTTTGCCAATTTATGTGCACTTTTGCCTTGATTTTGAGTAGGAGACCCTTGACGATATGACGGTGAGCCGTTTTTTTTCGGGCTTTTTGCCGAAAATCTCATTCGAATGTCTCAAATATTTCCTATTGTAGGCCACGGAACAGAAAACTGCGCGAAAAAAAGAGAAACGTCGCTATAGCTAATTTTTTGCCAATTTATGTGCACTTTTGCCTTGATTTTGAGTAGGAGACCCTTGACGATATGACGGTGAGCCATTTTTTTCGGGCTTTTTGCCGAAAATCTCATTCGAATGTCTCAAATATTTCCTATTGTAGGCCACGGAACAGAAACTGCGCAGAAAAACAGAGAAACGTCGCTATAGCTAATTTTTTGCCAATTTATGTGCACTTTTGCCTTGATTTTGAGTAGGAGACCCTTGACGATATGACGGTGAGCCGTTTTTTCGGGCTTTTTGCCGAAAATCTCATTCGAATGTCTCAAATATTTCCTATTGTAGGCCACGGAACAGAAACTGCGCAAAAAAAGAGAGAAACGTCGCTATAGCTAATTTTTTGCCAATTTATGTGCACTTTTGCCTTGATTTTGAGTAGGAGACCCTTGACGATATGACGGTGAGCCGTTTTTTTTCGGGCTTTTTGCCGAAAATCTCATTCGAATGTCTCAAATATTTCCTATTGTAGGCCACGGAACAGAAACCGCGCGAAAAAAAGAGAAACGTCGCTATAGCTAATTTTTTGCCAATTTATGTGCACTTTTGCCTTGATTTTGAGTAGGAGACCCTTGACGATATGACGGTGAGCCGTTTTTTTCGGGCTTTTTGCCGAAAATCTCATTCGAATGTCTCAAATATTTCCTATTGTAGGCCACGGAACGAACCTGCATTCGAAAAAAGAGAAAACGTCGCTATATAGCTAATTTTTTGCCAATTTATGTGCACTTTTGCCTTGATTTTGAGTAGGAGACCCTTGACGATATGACGGTGAGCCGTTTTTTTTTCGGGCTTTTTGCCGAAAATCTCATTCGAATGTCTCAAATATTTCCTATTGTAGGCCACGGAACGAAACTGCGCGAAAAAAAAGAAACGTCGCTATAGCTAATTTTTTTTATAATTTTTTGCCAATTTATGTGCACTTTTGCCTTGATTTTGAGTAGGAGACCCTTGACGATATGACGGTGAGCCGTTTTTTCGGGCTTTTTGCCGAAAATCTCATTCGAATGTCTCAAATATTTCCTATTGTAGGCCACGGAACAAAACTGCGCAGAAAAAAAAGAAAAAACGAAAAAAACGTCGCTATAGCTAATTTTTTGCCAATTTATGTGCACTTTTGCTTGATTTTGATTTTGAGTAGAGACCCTTGACGATATGACGGTGAGCCGTTTTTTTCGGGCTTTTTGCCGAAAATCTCATTCGAATGTCTCAAATATTTCCTATTGTAGGCCACGGAACAGAAACTGCGCAGAAAAACAGAGAAACGTCGCTATAGCTAATTTTTTGCCAATTTATGTGCACTTTTGCCTTGATTTTGAGTAGGAGACCCTTGACGATATGACGGTGAGCCGTTTTTTCGGGCTTTTTGCCGAAAATCTCATTCGAATGTCTCAAATATTTCCTATTGTAGGCCACGGAACAGAAACTGCGCAGAAAAACAGAGAAACGTCGCTATAGCTAATTTTTTGCCAATTTATGTGCACTTTTGCCTTGATTTTGAGTAGGAGACCCTTGACGATATGACGGTGAGCCGTTTTTTCGGGCTTTTTCTCATTCGAATGTCTCAAAATCTCATTCGAATGTCTCAAATATTTCCTATTGTAGGCCACGGAAATATTTCCTATTGTAGGCCACGGAAAAACTGCGCGCAAAAACAGAGAAACGTCGCTATAGCTAATTTTTTGCCAATTTATGTGCACTTTTGCCTTGATTTTGAGTAGGAGACCCTTGACGATATGACGGTGAGCCGTTTTTTCGGGCTTTTTGCCGAAAATCTCATTCGAATGTCTCAAATATTTCCTATTGTAGGCCACGGAACAGAAACTGCGCAGAAAAAAAGAGAAACGTCGCTATAGCTAATTTTTTGCCAATTTATGTGCACTTTTGCCTTGATTTTGAGTAGGAGACCCTTGACGATATGACGGTGAGCCGTTTTTTTCGGGCTTTTTGCCGAAAATCTCATTCGAATGTCTCAAATATTTCCTATTGTAGGCCACGGAACAGAAACTGCGCAGAAAAACAGAGAAACGTCGCTATAGCTAATTTTTTGCCAATTTATGTGCACTTTTGCCTTGATTTTGAGTAGGAGACCCTTGACGATATGACGGTGAGCCGTTTTTTTTCGGGCTTTTTGCCGAAAATCTCATTCGAATGTCTCAAATATTTCCTATTGTAGGCCACGGAAAACGTCGCTATAGCTAATTTTTTGCCAATTTATGTGCACTTTTGCCTTGATTTTGAGTAGAAAAACTCATTCGAATGTCTCAAATATTTCCTATTGTAGGCCACGGAACGAAACTGCTAAAAAAAGCTAAACAGAGAAACGTCGCTATAGCTAATTTTTTGCCAATTTATGTGCACTTTTGCCTTGATTTTGAGTAGGAGACCCTTGACGATATGACGGTGAGCCGTTTTTTCGGGCTTTTTGCCGAAAATCTCATTCGAATGTCTCAAATATTTCCTATTGTAGGCCACGGAACGAAACTGCGCCAAAAAACCCTTGACAAAATCTCATTCGAATGTCTCAAATATTTCCTATTGTAGGCCACGGAAAAAAACGCTCGCTATATAGCTAATTTTTTGCCAATTTATGTGCACTTTTGCCTTGAATTTGAGTAGGAGACCCTTGACGATATGACGGGGAGCCGTTTTTTCGGGCTTTTTTCGGGCTTTTTGCCGAAAATCTCATTCGAATGTCTCAAATATTTCCTATTGTAGGCCACGGAACAGAAACTGCGCAGAAAAACAGAGAAACGTCGCTATAGCTAATTTTTTGCCAATTTATGTGCACTTTTGCCTTGATTTTGAGTAGGAGACCCTTGACGATATGACGGTGAGCCGTTTTTTCGGGCTTTTTGCCGAAAATCTCATTCGAATGTCTCAAATATTTCCTATTGTAGGCCACGGAACAGAAACTGCGCGCAAAAACAGAGAAACGTCGCTATAGCTAATTTTTTGCCAATTTATGTGCACTTTTGCCTTGATTTTGAGTAGGAGACCCTTGACGATATGACGGTGAGCCGTTTTTTTCGGGCTTTTTGCCGAAAATCTCATTCGAATGTCTCAAATATTTCCTATTGTAGGCCACGGAACAGAAACCGCGAAAAAAAAGAAACGTCGCTATATAGCTAATTTTTTGCCAATTTATGTGCACTTTTGCCTTGATTTTGAGTAGGAGACCCTTGACGATATGACGGTGAGCCGTTTTTTTTCGGGCTTTTTGCCGAAAATCTCATTCGAATGTCTCAAATATTTCCTATTGTAGGCCACGGAACAGAAACTGCGAAAAATTTTTTGCCGCGCGAAAAAAAAAAAAAAAACAGAGAAACGTCGCTATAGCTAATTTTTTGCCAATTTATGTGCACTTTTGCCTTGATTTTGAGTAGGAGACCCTTGACGATATGACGGTGAGCCGTTTTTTCGGGCTTTTTGCCGAAAATCTCATTCGAATGTCTCAAATATTTCCTATTGTAGGCCACGGAACAGAAACTGCGCGAAAAAAAACGAGAAACGTCGCTATAGCTAATTTTTTGCCAATTTATGTGCACTTTTGCCTTGATTTTGAGTAGGAGACCCTTGACGATATGACGGTGAGCCGTTTTTTTTTTTCGGGCTTTTTGCCGAAAATCTCATTCGAATGAATCTCAAATATTTCCTATTGGCCACGGAACAGAAACTGAACTTTTGCCTTGATTTTGAGTAGGAGACCCTTGACGATATGACTCCGTTTTTTTCGGGCTTTTTGCCGAAAATCTCATTCGAATGTCTCAAATATTTCCTATTGTAGGCCACGGAACAGCTGCGCGCAAAAAAAGAGAAACGTCGCTATAGCTAATTTTTTTTTGCCAATTTATGTGCACTTTTGCCTTGATTTTGAGTAGGAGACCCTTGACGATATGACGGTGAGCCGTTTTTTTTCCTATTGTAGGCGGGCTTTTTGCCGAAAATCTCATTCGAATGTCTCAAATATTTCCTATTGTAGGCCACGAAACGAATAGCTAATTTTTTGCCAATTTATGTGCACTTTTGCCTTGATTTTGAGTAGGAGACCCTTGACGATATGACGGTGAGCCGTTTTTCGGCTTTTTGCCGAAAATCTCATTCGAATGTCTCAAATATTTCCTATTGTAGGCCACGGAAAGAAAACGCTAAAAAAGAAAACGTCGCTATAGCTAATTTTTTGCCAATTTATGTGCACTTTTGCCTTGATTTTGAGTAGGAGACCCTTGACGATATGACGGTGAGCCGTTTTTTTTCGGGCTTTTTGCCGAAAATCTCATTCGAATGTCTCAAATATTTCCTATTGTAGGCCACGGAACGAAAACTGCGCGAAAAAAAAAAACAAAACGTCGCTATAGCTAATTTTTTGCCAATTTATGTGCACTTTTGCCTTGATTTTGAGTAGGAGACCCTTGACGATATGACGGTGAGCCGTTTTTTCGGGCTTTTTGCCGAAAATCTCATTCGAATGTCTCAAATATTTCCTATTGTAGGCCACGGAACAGAAACTGCGCGAAAAAAACAGAAAACGTCGCTATAGCTAATTTTTTGCCAATTTATGTGCACTTTTGCCTTGATTTTGAGTAGGAGACCCTTGACGATATGACGGTGAGCCGTTTTTTTCGGGCTTTTTGCCGAAAATCTCATTCGAATGTCTCAAATATTTCCTATTGTAGGCCACGGAACAGAAAACGCGCGAAAAAAGAGAAAACGTCGCTATAGCTAATTTTTTGCCAATTTATGTGCACTTTTGCCTTGATTTTGAGTAGGAGACCCTTGACGATATGACGGTGAGCCGCCGCCGTTTTTTCGGGCTTTTTGCCGAAAATCTCTCTCAAATATTTCCTATTGTAGGCCACGGAAAAATCTCATTCGAAAAATATTTCCTATTGTAGGCCACGGAAACGCGCGAAAAAAAAAAAAAAAACGTCGCTATAGCTAATTTTTTGCCAATTTATGTGCACTTTTGCCTTGATTTTGAGTAGGAGACCCTTGACGATATGACGGTGAGCCGTTTTTTTTTCGGGCTTTTTGCCGAAAATCTCATTCGAATGTCTCAAATATTTCCTATTGTAGGCCACGGAACAAACTGCGCGCAAAAAAACAGAAAACGTCGCTATAGCTAATTTTTTGCCAATTTATGTGCACTTTTGCCTTGATTTTGAGTAGCCAATTTATGTGTGAGCCGTTTTTTTTCCTTTTTTTTGCCGAAAATTTTGAATGTCTCAAATATTTCCTATTGTAGATATGACGGTGAGCCGAGAAACGTCGCTATAGCTAATTTTTTTTTTGCCATTTATGTGCACTTTTGCCTTGATTTTGAGTAGGAGACCCTTGACGATATGACGGTGAGCCGTTTTTTCGGGCTTTTTGCCGAAAATCTCATTCGAATGTCTCAAATATTTCCTATTGTAGGCCACGGAACGAAACTGCGCGCAAAAAAAAGAGAAAACGTCGCTATAGCTAATTTTTTTTGCCAATTTATGTGCACTTTGCCTTGATTTTGAGTAGGAGACCCTTGACGATATGACGGTGAGCCGTTTTTTTTCGGGCTTTTTGCCGAAAATCTCATTCGAATGTCTCAAATATTTCCTATTGTAGGCCACGGAAAATCTCATTCGAATGTCTCAAATATTTCCTATTGTAGAAAAAACTGCGAAAAAAAAGAGAAACGTCGCTATAGCTAATTTTTTGCCAATTTATGTGCACTTTTGCCTTGATTTTGAGTAGGAGACCCTTGACGATATGACGGTGAGCCGTTTTTTTTCGGGCTTTTTGCCGAAAATCTCATTCGAATGTCTCAAATATTTCCTATTGTAGGCCACGGAACAGAAAACCGCGCGCGCGAAAAAAGAGAAACGTCGCTATAGCTAATTTTTTGCCAATTTATGTGCACTTTTGCCTTGATTTTGAGTAGGAGACCCTTGACGATATGACGGTGAGCCGTTTTTTTTCGGGCTTTTTGCCGAAAATCTCATTCGAATGTCTCAAATATTTCCTATTGTGTAGGCCACGGAACAAAAACCTGCGCGAAAAAAAAACAAAAACAGAAAACGTCGCTATAGCTAATTTTTTGCCAATTTATGTGCACTTTTGCCTTGATTTTGAGTAGGAGACCCTTGACGATATGACGGTGAGCCGTTTTTTTTCGGGCTTTTTCTCAAATATTTCCTATTGCCGAAAATCTCATTCTACTGTCTCAAATATTTCCTGTTGTAGGCCAGGGAACAGAAACTGTGCAGAAAAACAGAGAAACGTCGCTATAGCAAATTTTTTGCCAATTTATGTGCACTTTTGCCTTGATTTTGAGTAGGAGACCCTTGACGATATGACGGTGAGCCGTTTTTTCGGGCTTTTTTCCGAAAATCTCATTCGAATGTCTCAAATATTTCCTATTGTAGGCCACGGAACGAAAAACGCGCAAAAAAAAAGAGAAACGTCGCTATAGCTAATTTTTTGCCAATTTATGTGCACTTTTGCCTTGATTTTGAGTAGGAGACCCTTGACGATATGACGGTGAGCCGTTTTTTCGGGCTTTTTGCCGAAAATCTCATTCGAATGTCTCAAATATTTCCTATTGTAGGCCACGGAACGAAACCGCGCAGAAAAACGCACTTTTGCCTTGAAAAAAAATGACGAAGAAAAAAAAAAGAAACGTCGCTATAGCTAATTTTTTTTTTGCCAATTTATGTGCACTTTTGCCTTGATTTTGAGTAGGAGACCCTTGACGATATGACGGTGAGCCGTTTTTTCGGGCTTTTTGCCGAAAATCTCATTCGAATGTCTCAAATATTTCCTATTGTAGGCCACGGAACAGAAACTGCGCAAAAAAAAGAAAAAACGTCGCTATAGCTAATTTTTTGCCAATTTATGTGCACTTTTGCCTTGATTTTGAGTAGGAGACCCTTGACGATATGACGGTGAGCCGTTTTTTTCGGGCTTTTTGCCGAAAATCTCATTCGAATGTCTCAAATATTTCCTATTGTAGGCCACGGAACAAAAACTGCGCAGAAAAACAGAGAAACGTCGCTATAGCTAATTTTTTGCCAATTTATGTGCACTTTTGCCTTGATTTTGAGTAGGAGACCCTTGACGATATGACGGTGAGCCGTTTTTTCGGGCTTTTCGCCGAAAATCTCATTCGAATGTCTCAAATATTTCCTATTGTAGGCCACGGAACAGAAACTGCGCAAAAAAAAGAGAAAACGTCGCTATAGCTAATTTTTTGCCAATTTATGTGCACTTTTGCCTTGATTTTGAGTAGGAGACCCTTGACGATATGACGGTGAGCCGTTTTTTTTCGGGCTTTTTGCCGAAAATCTCATTCGAATGTCTCAAATATTTCCTATTGTAGGCCACGGAACAGAAAACGCGAAAAAAATTTCCTAGAAAAACGTCGCTATAGCTAATTTTTTGCCAATTTATGTGCACTTTTGCCTTGATTTTGAGTAGGTGACCCTTGACGATGTGACGGTGAGCCGTTTTTTCGGGCTTTTTGCCGAAAATCTCATTCGAATGTCTCAAATATTTCCTATTAGCTAATTTTTTGCCAATTTATGTGCACTTTTGCCTTGGTTTTGAGTAGGAGACCCTACACGATATGACGGTGAGCCGTTATTACGGTCTTTTTGCCGAAAATCTCATGCGAATGTCTCAAATATTTCCTATTGTAGGCCACGGAACAAACCGCGCAGAAAAAGAGAAACGTCGCTATAGCTAATTTTTTGCCAATTTATGTGCACTTTTGCCTTGATTTTGAGTAGAGACCCTTGACGATATGACGGTGAGCCGTTTTTTCGGGCTTTTTGCCGAAAATCTCATTCGAATGTCTCAAATATTTCCTATTGTAGGCCACGGAACAGAAACTGCGCGCAAAAACAGAGAAACGTCGCTATAGCTAATTTTTTGCCAATTTATGTGCACTTTTGCCTTGATTTTGAGTAGGAGACCCTTGACGATATGACGGTGAGCCGTTTTTTCGGGCTTTTTGCCGAAAATCTCATTTGAATGTCTCAAATATTTCCTATTGTAGGCCACGGAACAGAAACTGCGCAGAAAAAAAAGAGAAACGTCGCTATAGCTAATTTTTTGCCAATTTATGTGCACTTTTGCCTTGATTTTGAGTAGGAGACCCTTGACGATATGACGGTGAGCCGTTTTTTTTTTTTGCGGGCTTTTTGCCGAAAATCTCATTCGAATGTCTCAAATATTTCCTATTGTAGGCCACGGAATAAAACCTTTTTCCTATTGTAGGCCAAAAAACAAAAAAACAGAAAACGTCGCTATAGCTAATTTTTTGCCAATTTATGTGCACTTTTGCCTTGATTTTGAGTAGGAGACCCTTGACGATATGACGGTGAGCCGTTTTTTCGGGCTTTTTGCCGAAAATCTCATTCGAATGTCTCAAATATTTCCTATTGTAGGCCACGGAACAGAAACCGCGCAGAAAAAAGAAAAACGAGAAACGTCGCTATAGCTAATTTTTTGCCAATTTATGTGCACTTTTGCCTTGATTTTGAGTAGGAGACCCTTGACGATATGACGGTGAGCCGTTTTTTCGGGCTTTTTGCCGAAAATCTCATTCGAATGTCTCAAATATTTCCTATTGTAGGCCACGGAATAGAAACTGCGCAGAAAAACAGAGAAACGTCGCTATAGCTAATTTTTTGCCAATTTATGTGCACTTTTGCCTTGATTTTGAGTAGGAGACCCTTGACGATATGACGGTGAGCCGTTTTTTTTTTTGCGGGCTTTTTGCCGAAAATCTCATTCGAATGTCTCAAATATTTCCTATTGTAAACTGCGGCCAGAAAAAAAGAGAAAACGTCGCTATAGCTAATTTTTTTTTGCCAATTTATGTGCACTTTTGCCTTGATTTTGAGTAGGAGACCCTTGACGATATGACGGTGAGCCGTTTTTTTTCGGGCTTTTTGCCGAAAATCTCATTCGAATGTCTCAAATATTTCCTATTGTAGGCCAAAAACAAAAACTGCGCAAAAAAAAGAAAAACGTCGCTATAGCTAATTTTTTGCCAATTTATGTGCACTTTTGCCTTGATTTTGAGTAGGAGACCCTTGACGATATGACGGTGAGCCGTTTTTTTTCGGCTTTTTTTGCCGAAAATCTCATTCGAATGTCTCAAATATTTCCTATTGTAGGCCACGGAACAAAAACGCGCGAAAAAAAAGAAAACGTCGCTATAGCTAATTTTTTGCCAATTTATGTGCACTTTTGCCTTGATTTTGAGTAGGAGACCCTTGACGATATGACGGTGAGCCGTTTTTTTTTTGCGGGCTTTTTGCCGAAAATCTCATTCGAATGTCTCAAATATTTCCTATTGTAGGCCACGGAACAAAACTCTCGCAAAAAACAGAGAAAAACGTCGCTATAGCTAATTTTTTGCCAATTTATGTGCACTTTTGCCTTGATTTTGAGTAGGAGACCCTTGACGATATGACGGTGAGCCGTTTTTTTTCGGGCTTTTTGCCGAAAATCTCATTCGAATGTCTCAAATATTTCCTATTGTAGGCCACGGAACAAAACAAGCGCAAAAAAGAGAAACGTCGCTATAGCTAATTTTTTGCCAATTTTTTGCCAATTTATGTGCACTTTTGCCTTGATTTGAGTAGGAGACCCTTGATATGACGGTGAGCCGTTTTTTTTTGGGCTTTTTGCCGAAAAATCTCATTCGAATGTCTCAAATATTTCCTATTGTAGGCCACGGAAAAACCGCGCTGCGAAAAAAAAGAAAACGTCGCTATAGCTAATTTTTTGCCAATTTATGTGCACTTTTGCCTTGATTTTGAGTAGGAGACCCTTGACGATATGACGGTGAGCCGTTTTTTTTTCGGGCTTTTTGCCGAAAATCTCATTCGAATGTCTCAAATATTTCCTATTGTAGGCCACGGAACGAAAACTGCGCGCAAAAAAACAGAAAAACGTCGTCGCTATAGCTAATTTTTTTGCCAATTTATGTGCACTTTTGCCTTGATTTTGAGTAGGAGACCCTTGACGATATGACGGTGAGCCGTTTTTTCGGGCTTTTTGCCGAAAATCTCATTCGAATGTCTCAAATATTTCCTATTGTAGGCCACGGAACAAACTGCGCAAAAAACAGAGAAAACGTCGCTATAGCTAATTTTTTGCCAATTTATGTGCACTTTTGCCTTGATTTTGAGTAGGAGACCCTTGACGATATGACGGTGAGCCGTTTTTTTTTGGGCTTTTTGCCGAAAATCTCATTCGAATGTCTCAAATATTTCCTATTGTAGGCCACGGAATGAAAACGCGCAAAAAAGAAAACGTCGCTATAGCTAATTTTTTTTTTTGCCAATTTATGTGCACTTTTGCCTTGATTTTGAGTAGGAGACCCTTGACGATATGACGGTGAGCCGTTTTTTCGGGCTTTTTGCCGAAAATCTCATTCGAATGTCTCAAATATTTCCTATTGTAGGCCACGGAACAAAACTGCGCGAAAAAAAAAAAAAAAACTATAGCTAATTTTTTTTTGCCAATTTATGTGCACTTTTGCCTTGATTTTGAGTAGGAGACCCTTGACGATATGACGGTGAGCCGTTTTTTCGGGCTTTTTGCCGAAAATCTCATTCGAATGTCTCAAATATTTCCTATTGTAGGCCACGGAACAAAACTGCGCAAAAAAAAGAAAAACGTCGCTATAGCTAATTTTTTGCCAATTTATGTGCACTTTTGCCTTGATTTTGAGTAGGAGACCCTTGACGATATGACGGTGAGCCGTTTTTTTTCGGGCTTTTTGCCGAAAATCTCATTCGAATGTCTCAAATATTTCCTATTGTAGGCCACGGAACAAAACTGCGCAGAAAAAACAGAGAAACGTCGCTATAGCTAATTTTTTGCCAATTTATGTGCACTTTTGCCTTGATTTTGAGTAGGAGACCCTTGACGATATGACGGTGAGCCGTTTTTTTTTGCCAATTTATGTGCGGGCTTTTTTGCCGAAAATCTCATTCGAATGTCTCAAATATTTCCTATTGTAGGCCACGGAACAGAAACTGCGCGCAAAAACAGAGAAACGTCGCTATAGCTAATTTTTTGCCAATTTATGTGCACTTTTGCCTTGATTTTGAGTAGGAGACCCTTGACGATATGACGGTGAGCCGTTTTTTCGGGCTTTTTGCCGAAAATCTCATTCGAATGTCTCAAATATTTCCTATTGTAGGCCACGGAACAAAACTGCGCAAAAAAAACGAAAACGTCGCTATAGCTAATTTTTTGCCAATTTATGTGCACTTTTGCCTTGATTTTGAGTAGGAGACCCTTGACGATATGACGGTGAGCCGTTTTTTCGGGCTTTTTGCCGAAAAAATCTCATTCGAATGTCTCAAATATTTCCTATTGTAGGCCACGGAACAGAAACTGCGCGCAGAAAAAAACGAGAAAACGCTATAGCTAATTTTTTGCCAATTTATGTGCACTTTTGCCTTGATTTTGAGTAGGAGACCCTTGACGATATGACGGTGAGCCGTTTTTTTTTTTTTTCATTCGGGCTTTTTTTTGCCGAAAATCTCATTCGAATGTCTCAAATATTTCCTATTGTAGGCCACGGAACAAAAACGCGAAAAAAAGAGAAAACGTCGCTATAGCTAATTTTTTTTTTGCCAATTTATGTGCACTTTTGCCTTGATTTTGAGTAGGAGAGACCCTTGACGATATGACGGTGAGCCGTTTTTTCGGGCTTTTTGCCGAAAATCTCATTCGAATGTCTCAAATATTTCCTATTGTAGGCCACGGAAAAAACTCATTCGAATGTCTCAATTTATGCATTTTGCCTTGATTTTGAGTAGGAGACCACGACGATGACGGTGAGCCGTTTTTTCGGGCTTTTTGCCGAAAATCTCATTCGATGTCTCAAATATTTCCTATTGTAGGCCACGGAACAGAAACTAAGCTAAAAAAACGTTCGCTATAGCTAATTTTTTGCCAATTTATGTGCACTTTTGCCTTGATTTTGAGTAGGAGACCCTTGACGATATGACGGTGAGCCGTTTTTTTTTTTGCGGGCTTTTTTGTAGGCCACGAAAATCTCATTCGAATGTCTCAAATATTTCCTATTGTAGGCCACGGAACAGAAAACGCGCTCAAAAAAAAAAAACGAAAAACGTCGCTATAGCTAATTTTTTGCCAATTTATGTGCACTTTTGCCTTGATTTTGAGTAGGAGACCCTTGACGATATGACGGACGGTGACCGTTTTTTTTTTCGGGCTTTTTGCCGAAAATCTCATTCGAATGTCTCAAATATTTCCTATTGTAGGCCACGGAACAAAAACTGCGCGCAGAAAAACAGAAAACGTCGCTATAGCTAATTTTTTGCCAATTTATGTGCACTTTTGCCTTGATTTTGAGTAGGAGACCCTTGACGATATGACGGTGAGCCGTTTTTTCGGGCTTTTTTTTGCCGAAAATCTTTGTCTCAAAATTTCTCATTCGAATGTCTCAAATATTTCCTTTATGTGTTTTGCCTTGATTTTGAGGCCACCCTTGACGGAAGCCGTTTTTTCGGGCTTTTTGCCGAAAATCTCATTCGAATGTCTCAAATATTTCCTATTGTAGGCCACGGAACAGAAAAACTTTTTTGAAAAAACGAAAACGTCGCTATAGCTAATTTTTTGCCAATTTATGTGCACTTTTGCCTTGATTTTGAGTAGGAGACCCTTGACGATATGACGGTGAGCCGTTTTTTTTTTCGGGCTTTTTGCCGAAAATCTCATTCGAATGTCTCAAATATTTCCTATTGTAGGCCACGGAACAAACTGCGCAAAAAAAAAGAGAGAAACGTCGCTATAGCTAATTTTTTTTGCCAATTTATGTGCACTTTTGCCTTGATTTTGAGTAGGAGACCCTTGACGATATGACGGTGAGCCGTTTTTTTTTTTTGCGGGCTTTTTGCCGAAAATCTCATTCGAATGTCTCAAATATTTCCTATTGTAGGCCACGGAACAAAAATCTGCGCAAATAAAAAAAAACGTCGCTATAGCTATAGCTAATTTTTTGCCAATTTATGTGCACTTTTGCCTTGATTTTGAGTAGGAGACCCTTGACGATATGACGGTGAGCCGTTTTTTCGGGCTTTTTGCCGAAAATCTCATTCTACTGTCTCAAATATTTCCTGTTGTAGGCCACGGAACAGAAACTGCGCAGAAAAACAGAGAAACGTCGCTATAGCTAATTTTTTGCCAATTTATGTGCACTTTTGCCTTGATTTTGAGTAGGAGACCCTTGACGATATGACGGTGAGCCGTTTTTTCGGGCTTTTTGCCGAAAATCTCATTCGAATGTCTCAAATATTTCCTGTTGTAGGCCACGGAACAGAAACTGCGCTGAAAAACAGAGAAACGTCGCTATAGCTAATTTTTTTGCCAATTTATGTGCACTTTTGCCTTGATTTTGAGTAGGAGACCCTTGACGATATGACGGTGAGCCGTTTTTTCGGGCTTTTTGCCGAAAATCTCATTCGAATGTCTCAAATATTTCCTATTGTAGGCCACGGAACAAAAACGCGCAAAAAAAACAGAGAAACGTCGCTATAGCTAATTTTTTGCCAATTTATGTGCACTTTTGCCTTGATTTTGAGTAGGAGACCCTTGACGATATGACGGTGAGCCGTTTTTTTTTTTTTGAAAATCTCATTCGAATGTCTCAAATATTTCCTTTTGCCTTGATTTTGTAGGCCACGGAACGGTGACGGTGAGCCGTTTTTTTTCGGGCTTTTTGCCGAAAAATCATTCGAATGTCTCAAATATTTCCTATTGTAAACGCGCGCTAAAAGCTAAAACGTCGCTATAGCTAATTTTTTGCCAATTTATGTGCACTTTTGCCTTGATTTTGAGTAGAGACCCTTGACGATATGACGAGCCCTTTTTGCCGAAAATCTCATTCTACTGTCTGAAATATTTCCTGTTGTAGGCCACGGAACAAAACGCGAAAAAAACAGAAAACGTCGCTATAATAATTTTTTGCCAATTTATGTGCACTTTTGCCTTGATTTTGAGTAGGAGACCCTTGACGAATTTGACGGTGAGCCGTTTTTTCGGGCTTTTTGCCGAAAATCTCATTCGAATGTCTCAAATATTTCCTATTGTAGGCCACGGAACGAAAACCGCGCAAAAAAAACAGAGAAACGTCGCTATAGCTAATTTTTTGCCAATTTATGTGCACTTTTGCCTTGATTTTGAGTAGGAGACCCTTGACGATATGACGGTGAGCCGTTTTTTTTTCGGGCTTTTTGCCGAAAATCTCATTCGAATGTCTCAAATATTTCCTATTGTAGGCCACGGAACAGAAAAAAACGCGCGAAAAAAAACAGAGAAAACGCTATATAGCTAATTTTTTGCCAATTTATGTGCACTTTTGCCTTGATTTTGAGTAGGAGACCCTTGACGATATGACGGTGAGCCGTTTTTTTATGACGGGCTTTTTGCCGAAAATCTCATTCGAATGTCTCAAATATTTCCTATTGTAGGCCACGGAACAAAACTGCGCAAAAAAAAACAGAAAACGTCGCTATAGCTAATTTTTTGCCAATTTATGTGCACTTTTGCCTTGATTTTGAGTAGGAGACCCTTGACGATATGACGGTGAGCCGTTTTTTTTCGGGCTTTTTGCCGAAAATCTCATTCGAATGTCTCAAATATTTCCTATTGTAGGCCACGGAACGAAAACTGCGCGCAAAAAAAAAGAAAACGTCGCTATAGCTAATTTTTTGCCAATTTATGTGCACTTTTGCCTTGATTTTGAGTAGGAGACCCTTGACGATATGACGGTGAGCCGTTTTTTCGGGCTTTTTGCCGAAAATCTCATTCGAATGTCTCAAATATTTCCTATTGTAGGCCACGGAACAAAAAAAAAAACTCGCCAATTTATGTGCAAAAAATGAGAAATATTTCCTATTGTAAAAAAACGCGCTATAGCTAATTTTTTGCCAATTTATGTGCACTTTTGCCTTGATTTTGAGTAGGAGACCCTTGACGATATGACGGTGAGCGATATGACGGTGAGCCGTTTTTTTTTTTGCGGGCTTTTTGCCGAAAATCTCATTCGAATGTCTCAAATATTTCCTATTGTAGGCCACGGAACAAACTTCGAATGCTGAAAAAAAAAAACGAAAAAAACGTCGTCGCTATAGCTAATTTTTTGCCAATTTATGTGCACTTTTGCCTTGATTTTGAGTAGGAGACCCTTGACGATATGACGGTGAGCCGTTTTTTCGGGCTTTTTGCCGAAAATCTCATTCGAATGTCTCAAATATTTCCTATTGTAGGCCACGGAACAAACTCTGCGCAGAAAAACAGAGAAACGTCGCTATAGCTAATTTTTTGCCAATTTATGTGCACTTTTGCCTTGATTTTGAGTAGGAGACCCTTGACGATATGACGGTGAGCCGTTTTTTCGGGCTTTTTGCCGAAAATCTCATTCGAATGTCTCAAATATTTCCTATTGTAGGCCACGGAACAAAAACTGCGCGAAAAAAAGAGAAAACGTCGCTATAGCTAATTTTTTGCCAATTTATGTGCACTTTTGCCTTGATTTTGAGTAGGAGACCCTTGACGATATGACGGTGAGCCGTTTTTTTCGGGCTTTTTGCCGAAAATCTCATTCGAATGTCTCAAATATTTCCTATTGTAGGCCACGGAACGTAAAACGCGCGAAAAAAAAAAAACGTCGCTATAGCTAATTTTTTGCCAATTTATGTGCACTTTTGCCTTGATTTTGAGTAGGAGACCCTTGACGATATGACGGTGAGCCGTTTTTTCGGGCTTTTTGCCGAAAATCTCATTCGAATGTCTCAAATATTTCCTATTGTAGGCCACGGAACAAAACCGCGCGAAAAAAAGAGAAACGTCGCTATAGCTAATTTTTTGCCAATTTATGTGCACTTTTGCCTTGATTTTGAGTAGGAGACCCTTGACGATATGACGGTGAGCCGTTTTTTCGGGCTTTTTGCCGAAAATCTCATTCGAATGTCTCAAATATTTCCTATTGTAGGCCACGGAACAGAAACTGCGCGAAAATGAAAAACAGAGAAAAAACGTCGCTCGCTATAGCTAATTTTTTGCCAATTTATGTGCACTTTTGCCTTGATTTTGAGTAGGAGACCCTTGACGATATGACGGTGAGCCGTTTTTTTTTCGGGCTTTTTGCCGAAAATCTCATTCGAATGTCTCAAATATTTCCTATTGTAGGCCACGGAAAAAAACAGAGAAACGTCGCTATAGCTAAACCAATTTATGTGCACTTTTGCCTTGAAAAGACCCTTGAGAAACGGGCGCTATAGCTAATTTTTTGCCAATTTATGTGCACTTTTTTTGCCAATTTATGTGCACTTTTGCCTTGATTTTGAGTAGGAGACCCTTGACGATATGACGGTGAGCCGTTTTTTTTCGGGCTTTTTGCCGAAAATCTCATTCGAATGTCTCAAATATTTCCTATTGTAGGCCACGGAACAAAACTGCGCGCAGAAAAAAACAGAGAAACGTCGCTATAGCTAATTTTTTGCCAATTTATTGCACTTTTGCCTTGATTTTGAGTAGGAGACCCTTGACGATATGACGGTGAGCCGTTTTTTCGGGCTTTTTGCCGAAAATCTCATTCGAATGTCTCAAATATTTCCTATTGTAGGCCACGGAACAGAAACTGCGCCGAAAAACAGAGAAACGTCGCTATAGCTAATTTTTTGCCAATTTATGTGCACTTTTGCCTTGATTTTGAGTAGGAGACCCTTGACGATATGACGGTGAGCCGTTTTTTCGGGCTTTTTGCCGAAAATCTCATTCGAATGTCTCAAATATTTCCTATTGTAGGCCACGGAACAAAAACTGCGCAGAAAAACAGAGAAACGTCGCTATAGCTAATTTTTTGCCAATTTATGTGCACTTTTGCCTTGATTTTGAGTAGGAGACCCTTGACGATATGACGGTGAGCCGTTTTTTTGGGCTTTTTGCCGAAAATCTCATTCGAATGTCTCAAATATTTCCTATTGTAGGCCACGGAAAAAACTGCGCGAAAAAAAAAAACAGAAAACGTCGCTATAGCTAATTTTTTGCCAATTTATGTGCACTTTTGCCTTGATTTTGAGTAGGAGACCCTTGACGATATGACGGTGAGCCGTTTTTTTTTGGGCTTTTTGCCGAAAATCTCATTCGAATGTCTCAAATATTTCCTATTGTAGGCCACGGAACGAAAAATCTCATTCGAATGTCTCAAATATTTCCTATTGTAGGCCACGGAAAAAAAAAAAAGAGAAAACGTCGCTATAGCTAATTTTTTGCCAATTTATGTGCACTTTTGCCTTGATTTTGAGTAGGAGACCCTTGACGATATGACGGTGAGCCGTTTTTTTTTTTCGGGCTTTTTGCCGAAAATCTCATTCGAATGTCTCAAATATTTCCTATTGTAGGCCACGGAACAAAACTGCGCAGAAAAAACAGAGAAAAACGTCGCTATAGCTAATTTTTTGCCAATTTATGTGCACTTTTGCCTTGATTTTGAGTAGGAGACCCTTGACGATATGACGGTGAGCCGTTTTTTGGGGCTTTTTGCCGAAAATCTCATTCGAATGTCTCAAATATTTCCTATTGTAGGCCACGGAACAAAAAAAATTTGAAAAAACAGAAAAACGTCGCTATAGCTAATTTTTTGCCAATTTATGTGCACTTTTGCCTTGATTTTGAGTAGGAGACCCTTGACGATATGACGGTGAGCCGTTTTTTCGGGCTTTTTGCTGAAAATCTCATTCGAATGTCTCAAATATTTCCTATTGTAGGCCACGGAAACGAAACTGCATTGTCGCTATAGCTAATTTTTTTTTTTGCCAATTTATGTGCACTTTTGCCTTTTGATTTTGAGTAGGAGACCCTTGACGATATGACGGTGAGCCGTTTTTTTTCGGGCTTTTTGCCGAAAATCTCATTCGAATGTCTCAAATATTTCCTATTGTAGGCCACGGAACAGAAACTGCGCAAAAAAAGAGAAAACGTCGCTATAGCTAATTTTTTGCCAATTTATGTGCACTTTTGCCTTGATTTTGAGTAGGAGACCCTTGACGATATGACGGTGAGCCGTTTTTTTTTTCGGGCTTTTTGAAAATCTCATTCGAATGTCTCAAATATTTCCTATTGTAGGCCACGGAACAAAAACTTGATTTTGCAAAAAATGAAAACGCTATAGCGTCGCTATAGCTAATTTTTTGCCAATTTATGTGCACTTTTGCCTTGATTTTGAGTAGGAGACCCTTGACGATATGACGGTGAGCCGTTTTTTTTCGGGCTTTTTGCCGAAAATCTCATTCGAATGTCTCAAATATTTCCTATTGTAGGCCACGGAACAAACCGCGAAAAAAAAAGAAAAACGTCGCTATAGCTAATTTTTTGCCAATTTATGTGCACTTTTGCCTTGATTTTGAGTAGGAGACCCTTGACGATATGACGGTGAGCCGTTTTTTCGGGCTTTTTCATTCGGTCTCAAATATTTCCTTTTTGCCGAAAATCTCATTCGAATGTCTCAAATATTTCCTATTTTAGGCCACGGAACTTTTTGCCGAAAATCTCATTCGAATGTCTCAAATATTTCCTATTGTAAAAAACTGCGCAGAAAAAAACAGAAAACGTCGCTATAGCTAATTTTTTGCCAATTTATGTGCACTTTTGCCTTGATTTTGAGTAGGAGACCCTTGACGATATGACGGTGAGCCGTTTTTTTTCGGGCTTTTTGCCGAAAATCTCATTCGAATGTCTCAAATATTTCCTATTGTAGGCCACGGAACGAAACCGCGCAAAAAAACAGAAAAAAAGAGAAACGTCGCTATAGCTAATTTTTTGCCAATTTATGTGCACTTTTGCCTTGATTTTGAGTAGGAGACCCTTGACGATATGACGGTGAGCCGTTTTTTTTTCGGGCTTTTTGCCGAAAATCTCATTCGAATGTCTCAAATATTTCCTATTGTAGGCCACGGAACAGAAACTGCGCAGAAAAAAAAATGTCTCAGAAAACGTCGCTATAGCTAATTATAGCTTTTTTTGCCAATTTATGTGCACTTTTGCCTTGATTTTGAGTAGGAGACCCTTGACGATATGACGGTGAGCCGTTTTTTTTTCGGGCTTTTTGCCGAAAATATTCATTCGAATGTCTCAAATATTTCCTATTGTAGGCCACGGAACAGAAAAAACGCGCAAAAAAACAGAGAAACGTCGCTATAGCTAATTTTTTGCCAATTTATGTGCACTTTTGCCTTGATTTTGAGTAGGAGACCCTTGACGATATGACGGTGAGCCGTTTTTTCGGGCTTTTTGCCGAAAATCTCATTCGAATGTCTCAAATATTTCCTATTGTAGGCCACGGAACAGAAACTGCGCGAAAAAAAATAGAAAACGTCGCTATAGCTAATTTTTTGCCAATTTATGTGCACTTTTGCCTTGATTTTGAGTAGGAGACCCTTGACGATATGACGGTGAGCCGTTTTTTTGCCAATTTATGTGCGGGCTTTTTTGAGTAGGAGACCCCGAAAATCTTTCTTTTTGCCGAAAATCTCATTCGTGTCTCAAATATTTCCTATTGTAGGCCACGGAACTTTTATAGCTAATTTTTTGCCAATTTATGTGCACTTTTGCCTTGATTTTGAGTAGACCCCCTTGAGTAGACGATATGACGGTGAGCCGTTTTTTTTTCGGGCTTTTTGCCGAAAATCTCATTAATGTCTCAAATATTTCCTATTGTAGGCCACGGAACAAAAACTGCGCAGAAAAAAAAACGAGAAAACGTCGCTATAGCTAATTTTTTGCCAATTTATGTGCACTTTTGCCTTGATTTTGAGTAGGAGACCCTTGACGATATGACGGTGAGCCGTTTTTTTCGGGCTTTTTGCCGAAAATCTCATTCGAATGTCTCAAATATTTCCTATTGTAGGCCACGGAACAGAAACTGCGCAGAAAAAAAAGAGAAACGTCGCTATAGCTAATTTTTTGCCAATTTATGTGCACTTTTGCCTTGATTTTGAGTAGGAGACCCTTGACGATATGACGGTGAGCCGTTTTTTCGGGCTTTTTGCCGAAAATCTCATTCGAATGTCTCAAATATTTCCTGTTGTAGGCCACGGAACAGAAACTGCGCTGAAAAACAGAGAAACGTCGCTATAGCAAATTTTTTGCCAATTTATGTGCACTTTTGCCTTGATTTTGAGTAGGAGACCCTTGACGATATGACGGTGAGCCGTTTTTTCGGGCTTTTTGCCGAAAATCTCATTCGAATGTCTCAAATATTTCCTGTTGTAGGCCACGGAACAAAAACTGCGCAGAAAAACAGAGAAACGTCGCTATAGCTAATTTTTTGCCAATTTATGTGCACTTTTGCCTTGATTTTGAGTTGGAGACCCTTGACGATATGACGGTGAGCCCTTTTTTCGGGCTTTTTGCCGAAAATCTCATTCGAAAGTCTCAAATATTTCCTATTGTAGGCCACGGAACAAAAATCTCATTCGCGTCTCAAAAAAGCGAAAAAACGTCGCTATAGCTAATTTTTTTTTGCCAATTTATGTGCACTTTTGCCTTGATTTTGAGTAGGAGACCCTTGACGATATGACGGTGAGCCGTTTTTTGGTCCGAAAATCTCATTCGAATCTCTCAAATATTTCCTATTGTAGGCCACGGAACTTTTTGCCGAAAATCTCATTCGAATGTCTCAAATATTTCCTATTGTAGGCCACGGAACAAAAAAAAAAAAGAAAAAAAAACGTCGCTATAGCTAATTTTTTGCCAATTTATGTGCACTTTTGCCTTGATTTTGAGTAGGAGACCCTTGACGATATGACGGTGAGCCGTTTTTTCGGGCTTTTTGCCGAAAATCTCATTCGAATGTCTCAAATATTTCCTATTGTAGGCCACGGAACAGAAACTGCGCAGAAAAAACAGAGAAACGTCGCTATAGCTAATTTTTTGCCAATTTATGTGCACTTTTGCCTTGATTTTGAGTAGGAGACCCTTGACGATATGACGGTGAGCCGTTTTTTCGGGCTTTTTGCCGAAAATCTCATTCGAATGTCTCAAATATTTCCTATTGTAGGCCACGGAACAAAAACTGTAAAAAAATATTTCAGAGAAACGTCGCTATAGCTAATTTTTTGCCAATTTATGTGCACTTTTGCCTTGATTTTGAGTAGGAGACCCTTGACGATATGACGGTGAGCCGTTTTTTCGGGCTTTTTGCCGAAAATCTCATAATGTCTCAAATATTTCCTATTGTAGGCCACGGAACAGCTAAAAAAAAACGAGAAAACGTCGCTTAGCTTTTTTTGCCAATTTATGTGCACTTTTGCCTTGATTTTGAGTAGGAGACCCTTGACGATATGACGGTGAGCCGTTTTTTCGGGCTTTTTGCCGAAAATCTCATTCGAATGTCTCAAATATTTCCTATTGTAGGCCACGGAACAGAAAACTGCGCGCAAAAAACAGAGAAACGTCGCTATAGCTAATTTTTTTTTGCAATTTATGTGCACTTTTGCCTTGATTTTGAGTAGGAGACCCTTGACGATATGACGGTGAGCCGTTTTTTTATGACGGGCTTTTTTTTGCCGAAAATCTCATTCGAATGTCTCAAATATTTCCTATTGTAGGCCACGGAACAAAACTGCGCGAAAAAAAGAGAAAACGTCGCTATAGCTAATTTTTTGCCAATTTATGTGCACTTTTGCCTTGATTTTGAGTAGGAGACCCTTGACGATATGACGGTGAGCCGTTTTTTTTCGGGCTTTTTTTTTGCCGAAAATCTCATTCGAATGTCTCAAATATTTCCTATTGTAGGCCACGGAACGAAACCGCGAAAAAAAGAGAAAACGTCGCTATAGCTAATTTTTTGCCAATTTATGTGCACTTTTGCCTTGATTTTGAGTAGGAGACCCTTGACGATATGACGGTGAGCCGTTTTTTTTGGGCTTTTTTGATTTTGCCGAAAATCTCATTCGAAAATCTCATCAATGTCTCAAATATTTCCTATTGTAGGCCACGGAACAGAAACTGCGCGAAAAAAAGAAAACGTCGCTATAGCTAATTTTTTTTGCAATTTATGTGCACTTTTGCCTTGATTTTGAGTAGGAGACCCTTGACGATATGACGGTGAGCCGTTTTTTTTCGGGCTTTTTGCCGAAAATCTCATTCGAATGTCTCAAATATTTCCTATTGTAGGCCACGGAACAAAAAACTGCGCGCGCAAAAAAACAGAGAAACGTCGCTATAGCTAATTTTTTGCCAATTTATGTGCACTTTTGCCTTGATTTTGAGTAGGAGACCCTTGACGATATGACGGTGAGCCGTTTTTTCGGGCTTTTTGCCGAAAATCTCATTCGAATGTCTCAAATATTTCCTATTGTAGGCCACGGAACAGAAAAAACTGCGCGCAGAAAAAAAAACAGAGAAACGTCGCTATAGCTAATTTTTTGCCAATTTATGTGCACTTTTGCCTTGATTTTGAGTAGGAGACCCTTGACGATATGACGGTGAGCCGTTTTTTTTTCGGGCTTTTTGCCGAAAATCTCATTCGAATGTCTCAAATATTTCCTATTGTAGGCCACGGAATCTCAAAAAGAAAAAGAGAAAGCTAATTTTTTGCGCTAAGCTAATTTTTTGCCAATTTATGTGCACTTTTGCCTTGATTTTGAGTAGGAGACCCTTGACGATATGACGGTGAGCCGTTTTTTTTCGGGCTTTTTGCCGAAAATCTCATTCGAATGTCTCAAATATTTCCTATTGTAGGCCACGTCTCAAATATTTCCTATTGTAGGCCACGGAAAAAACCGCGCGAAAAAACGAGAAACGTCGCTATAGCTAAATTTTTTGCCAATTTTGTGTGCACTTTTGCCTTGATTTTGAGTAGGAGACCCTTGACGATATGACGGTGAGCCGTTTTTTTTTCGGGCTTTTTGCCGAAAATCTCATTCGAATGTCTCAAATATTTCCTATTGTAGGCCACGGAACAGAAAACTGCGCGAAAAAAAGAAACGTCGCTATAGCTAATTTTTTGCCAATTTATGTGCACTTTTGCCTTGATTTTGAGTAGGAGACCCTTGACGATATGACGGTGAGCCGTTTTTTTTCGGGCTTTTTGCCGAAAATCTCATTCGAATGTCTCAAATATTTCCTATTGTAGGCCACGGAAAAACAGAGAAACGTCGCTATAGCTAATTTTTTGCCAATTTATGAAACTGCGCAAAAAAATATTTCAGAGAAACGTCGCTATAGCTAATTTTTTTGCCAATTTATGTGCACTTTTGCCTTGATTTTGAGTAGGAGACCCTTGACGATATGACGGTGAGCCGTTTTTTTTCGGGCTTTTTGCCGAAAATCTCATTCGAATGTCTCAAATATTTCCTATTTCCTATTGTAGGCCACGGAACAGAAACCGCGAAAAAAAAGAGAAAACGTCGCTATAGCTAATTTTTTGCCAATTTATGTGCACTTTTGCCTTGATTTTGAGTAGGAGACCCTTGACGATATGACGGTGAGCCGTTTTTTCGGGCTTTTTGCCGAAAATCTCATTCGAATGTCTCAAATATTTCCTATTGTAGGCCACGGAAACGAAACTGCGCGCAAAAAAAAGAAAACGTCGTCGCTATAGCTAATTTTTTGCCAATTTATGTGCACTTTTGCCTTGATTTTGAGTAGGAGACCCTTGACGATATGACGGTGAGCCGTTTTTTCGGGCTTTTTGCCGAAAATCTCATTCGAATGTCTCAAATATTTCCTATTGTAGGCCACGGAACGAAAAACCGCGCGCCAAAAAAAAAGAAAACGTCGCTATAGCTAATTTTTTTTTTGCCAATTTATGTGCACTTTTGCCTTGATTTTGAGTAGGAGACCCTTGACGATATGACGGTGAGCCCTTTTTTCGGGCTTTTTGCCGAAAATCTCATTCTACTGTCTTAAATATTTCCTGTTGTAGGCCACGGAACAGAAACTGCGCAGAAAAAGAAAACGTCGCTATAGCAAATTTTTTGCCAATTTATGTGCACTTTTGCCTTGATTTTGAGTAGGAGACCCTTGACGATATGACGGTGAGCCGTTTTTTCGGGCTTTTTGCCGAAAATCTCATTCGAATGTCTCAAATATTTCCTATTGTAGGCCACTAATTTTTTGCCAATTTATGTGCACTTTTGCCTTGATTTTGAGTAGGAGACCCTTGACGATATGCGCCCGTTTTTTTTCGGGCTTTTTGCCGAAAATCTCATTCGAATGTCTCAAATATTTCCTATTGTAGGCCACGAAAAAACGAAAAAACAGAGAAAACGTCGCTATAGCTAATTTTTTGCCAATTTATGTGCACTTTTGCCTTGATTTTGAGTAGGAGACCCTTGACGATATGACGGTGAGCCGTTTTTTTTTTGCGGGCTTTTTTGATTTTGAGTAGCCGAAAATCTCATGACGAAAAAATCTCATTCGAATGTCTCAAATATTTCCTATTGTAGGCCACGGAACGAAAAAACTGCGCGCAAAAACAGAGAAACGTCGCTATAGCTAATTTTTTGCCAATTTATGTGCACTTTTGCCTTGATTTTGAGTAGGAGACCCTTGACGATATGACGGTGAGCCGTTTTTTTTATGGCTTTTTGCCGAAAATCTCATTCGAATGTCTCAAATATTTCCTATTGTAGGCCACGGAACAAAACTGCGCACGAAAAAAAAACAGAGAAACGTCGCTATAGCTAATTTTTTGCCAATTTATGTGCACTTTTGCCTTGATTTTGAGTTGGAGACCCTTGACGATATGACGGTGAGCCGTTTTTTTTTCGGGCTTTTTGAAAATCTCATTCGAATGTCTCAAATATTTCCTATTGTAGGCCACGGAACAGAAAAAATCTGACGGCCAATTTATGTGCACTTTTGCCTTGATTTTGAGTAGAGACCCTTGACGATATGACGGTGAGCCGTTTTTTTTCGGGCTTTTTGCCGAAAATCTCATTCGAATGTCTCAAATATTTCCTATTGTAGGCCACGGAACAAAACTGCGCGCGAAAACAAAAACAGAAAACGTCGCTATAGCTAATTTTTTGCCAATTTATGTGCACTTTTGCCTTGATTTTGAGTAGGAGACCCTTGACGATATGACGGTGAGCCGTTTTTTCGGGCTTTTTGCCGAAAATCTCATTCGAATGTCTCAAATATTTCCTATTGTAGGCCACGGAAACTGCGCAAAAAAGAGAAAACGTCGCTATATAGCTAATTTTTTGCCAATTTATGTGCACTTTTGCCTTGATTTTGAGTAGGAGACCCTTGACGATATGACGGTGAGCCGTTTTTTCGGGCTTTTTGCCGAAAATCTCATTCGAATGTCTCAAATATTTCCTATTGTAGGCCACGGAACAGAAACTGCGCTGAAAAATAGAGAAACGTCGCTATAGCTAATTTTTTGCCAATTTATGTGCACTTTTGCCTTGATTTTGAGTAGGAGACCCTTGACGATATGACGGTGAGCCGTTTTTTCGGGCTTTTTGCCGAAAATCTCATTCGAATGTCTCAAATATTTCCTATTGTAGGCCACGGAACAAAACTGCGCGAAAAAAAACAGAGAAACGTCGCTATAGCTAATTTTTTGCCAATTTATGTGCACTTTTGCCTTGATTTTGAGTAGGAGACCCTTGACGATATGACGGTGAGCCGTTTTTTCGGGCTTTTCGCCGAAAATCTCATTCGAATGTCTCAAATATTTCCTATTGTAGGCCACGGAACAGAAACTGCGCGCAAAAAAACGAGAAAACGTCGCTATAGCTAATTTTTTGCCAATTTATGTGCACTTTTGCCTTGATTTTGAGTAGGAGACCCTTGACGATATGACGGTGAGCCGTTTTTTCGGGCTTTTTGCCGAAAATCTCATTCGAATGTCTCAAATATTTCCTATTGTAGGCCACGGAATGAAACTGCGCGAAAAAATTGTAGGCCAGAGAAAAACGTCGCTATAGCTAATTTTTTGCCAATTTATGTGCACTTTTGCCTTGATTTTGAGTAGGAGACCCTTGACGATATGACGGTGAGCCCTTTTTTCGGGCTTTTTGCCGAAAATCTCATTCGAATGTCTCAAATATTTCCTGTTGTAGGCCACGGAACAGAAACTGCGCAGAAAAACAAGGAAACGTCGCTATAGCTAATTTTTTGCCAATTTATGTGCACTTTTGCCTTGATTTTGAGTAGGAGACCCTTGACGATATGACGGTGAGCCGTTTTTTCGGGCTTTTTGCCGAAAATCTCATTCGAATGTCTCAAATATTTCCTATTGTAGGCCACGGAACAGAAAAACTGCGCGCGAAAAAAACAGAAAAAACGTCGCTATAGCTAATTTTTTGCCAATTTATGTGCACTTTTGCCTTGATTTTGAGTAGGAGACCCTTGACGATATGACGGTGAGCCGTTTTTTCGGGCTTTTTGCCGAAAATCTCATTCGAATGTCTCAAATATTTCCTATTGTAGGCCACGGAACAAAAAAATCTCATTCGCGCAAATATTTCCTAAAAAAAAAAACAGAGAAACGTCGCTATAGCTAATTTTTTGCCAATTTATGTGCACTTTTGCCTTGATTTTGAGTAGGAGACCCTTGACGATATGACGGTGAGCCGTTTTTTCGGGCTTTTTGCCGAAAATCTCATTCGAATGTCTCAAATATTTCCTATTGTAGGCCACGGAACGAAAAAACTGCGCAGAAAAAACATAGAGAAACGTCGCTATAGCTAATTTTTTGCCAATTTATGTGCACTTTTGCCTTGATTTTGAGTAGGAGACCCTTGACGATATGACGGTGAGCCGTTTTTTCGGGCTTTTTGCCGAAAATCTCATTCGAATGTCTCAAATATTTCCTATTGTAGGCCACGGAACAAAACTAAGCGCGTGCACTTTTGAAAAACAGAAAACGTCGCTATAGCTAATTTTTTGCCAATTTATGTGCACTTTTGCCTTGATTTTGAGTAGGAGACCCTTGACGATATGACGGTGAGCCGTTTTTTTCGGGCTTTTTGCCGAAAATCTCATTCGAATGTCTCAAATATTTCCTATTGTAGGCCACGGAAAAAAAAAAAAACAGAGAAACGTCGCTATAGCTAATTTTTTGCCAATTTATGTGCACTTTTGCCTTGATTTTGAGTAGGAGACCCTTGACGATATGACGGTGAGCCGTTTTTTCGGGCTTTTTGCCGAAAATCTCATTCGAATGTCTCAAATATTTCCTATTGTAGGCCACGGAACGAAAACCGCGAAAAAAAAGAGAAAACGTCGCTATAGCTAATTTTTTGCCAATTTATGTGCACTTTTGCCTTGATTTTGAGTAGGAGACCCTTGACGATATGACGGTGAGCCGTTTTTTCGGGCTTTTTGCCGAAAATCTCATTCGAATGTCTCAAATATTTCCTATTGTAGGCCACGGAACAGAACCGCGCGAAAAAAACGAGAAAACGTCGCTATAGCTAATTTTTTGCCAATTTATGTGCACTTTTGCCTTGATTTTGAGTAGGAGACCCTTGACGATATGACGGTGAGCCGTTTTTTCGGGCTTTTGCCGAAAATCTCATTCGAATGTCTCAAATATTTCCTATTGTAGGCCACGGAACAAAACGCTGCGAAAAAAAAACAGAAACGTCGCTATAGCTAATTTTTTGCCAATTTATGTGCACTTTTGCCTTGATTTTGAGTAGGAGACCCTTGACGATATGACGGTGAGCCGTTTTTTCGGGCTTTTTGCCGAAAATCTCATTCGAATGTCTCAAATATTTCCTATTGTAGGCCACGGAACAAAACTGCGCAGAAAAAAAAGAGAAACGTCGCTATAGCTAATTTTTTGCCAATTTATGTGCACTTTTGCCTTGATTTTGAGTAGGAGACCCTTGACGATATGACGGTGAGCCGTTTTTTCGGGCTTTTTGCCGAAAATCTCATTCGAATGTCTCAAATATTTCCTATTGTAGGCCACGGAAGTAGGAGACCCTTGAAAAGCCGTGCGCTCATTCGAATGTCTCAAAAAACAGAGAAAACGTCGCTATAGCTAATTTTTTGCCAATTTATGTGCACTTTTGCCTTGATTTTGAGTTGGAGACCCTTGACGATATGACGGTGAGCCGTTTTTTTCGGGCTTTTCGCCGAAAATCTCATTCGAATGTCTCAAATATTTCCTATTGTAGGCCACGGAACAGAAACTGCGCGCAAAAACAGAGAAACGTCGCTATAGCTAATTTTTTGCCAATTTATGTGCACTTTTGCCTTGATTTTGAGTAGGAGACCCTTGACGATATGACGGTGAGCCGTTTTTTTTTTCTCGGGCTTTTTGCCGAAAATCTCATTCGAATGTCTCAAATATTTCCTATTGTAGGCCACGGAACAAAACTGCGCGCGCGAAAAAAGAGAAAACGTCGCTATAGCTAATTTTTTTTTGCCAATTTATGTGCACTTTTGCCTTGATTTTGAGTAGGAGACCCTTGACGATATGACGGTGAGCCGTTTTTTTCGGGCTTTTTGCCGAAAATCTCATTCGAATGTCTCAAATATTTCCTATTGTAGGCCACGGAATGACGGTGAGCCGTTTTTTCGGGCTTTTTGAAAATCTGCGCAAAAAAAAAAACAGAGAAACGTCGCTATAGCTAATTTTTTGCCAATTTATGTGCACTTTTGCCTTGATTTTGAGTAGGAGACCCTTGACGATATGACGGTGAGCCGTTTTTTTCGGGCTTTTTGCCGAAAATCTCATTCGAATGTCTCAAATATTTCCTATTGTAGGCCACGGAACAGAAAACTGCGCAGAAAAAACAGAGAAACGTCGCTATAGCTAATTTTTTGCCAATTTATGTGCACTTTTGCCTTGATTTTGAGTAGGAGACCCTTGACGATATGACGGTGAGCCGTTTTTTTCGGGCTTTTTGCCGAAAATCTCATTCGAATGTCTCAAATATTTCCTATTGTAGGCCACGGAAAAAAAACTGCTAAAAAAAACTTTTGCCTTGATTTTGAAACGTCTATATAGCTAATTTTTTGCCAATTTATGTGCACTTTTGCCTTGATTTTGAGTAGGAGACCCTTGACGATATGACGGTGAGCCGTTTTTTCGGGCTTTTTGCCGAAAATCTCATTCTACTGTCTTAAATATTTCCTGTTGCAGAAACTGCGCTGAAAGACATAGAAACGTCGCTATAGCAAATTTTTTGCCAATTTAGGTGCACTTTTGCCTTGATTTTGAGTGGGAGACCCTTGACGATATGACGGTGAGCCGTTTTTTCGGGCTTTTTGCCGAAAATCTCATTCGAATGTCTCAAATATTTCCTATTGTAGGCCACGGAACAGAAACTGCGCGGAAAAACAGAGAAACGTCGCTATAGCTAATTTTTTGCCAATTTATGTGCACTTTTGCCTTGATTTTGAGTAGGAGACCCTTGACGATATGACGGTGAGCCGTTTTTTCGGGCTTTTTGCCGAAAATCTCATTCGAATGTCTCAAATATTTCCTATTGTAGGCCACGGAACAGAAACTGCGCAGAAAAAAAAAAGAAAACGTCGCTATAGCTAATTTTTTGCCAATTTATGTGCACTTTTGCCTTGATTTTGAGTAGGAGACCCTTGACGATATGACGGTGAGCCGTTTTTTCGGGCTTTTTGCCGAAAATCTCATTCGAATGTCTCAAATATTTCCTATTGTAGGCCACGGAACAGAAACTGCGCAGAAAAATAGAGAAACGTCGCTATAGCTAATTTTTTGCCAATTTATGTGCACTTTTGCCTTGATTTTGAGTAGGAGACCCTTGACGATATGACGGTGAGCCGTTTTTTCGGGCTTTTTGCCGAAAATCTCATTCGAATGTCTCAAATATTTCCTATTGTAGGCCACGGAACAGAAAAAAACGCGCGAAAAAAATGTGCACTTTTGCCTTGATTTTGAGTAGGAGACAGAAAACGTCGCTATAGCTAATTTTTTTTTGCAATTTATGTGCACTTTTGCCTTGATTTTGAGTAGGAGACCCTTGACGATATGACGGTGAGCCGTTTTTTCGGGCTTTTTGCCGAAAATCTCATTCGAATGTCTCAAATATTTCCTATTGTAGGCCACGGAACAGAAACTGCGCAGAAAAACAGAAAAACGTCGCTATAGCTAATTTTTTGCCAATTTATGTGCACTTTTGCCTTGATTTTGAGTAGAGACCCTTGACGATATGACGGTGAGCCTTTTTTCGACGATATGAAATATTTCGGTGAGCCGTTTCGCTATAGCTAATTTTTTGCCAATTTATGTGCACTTTTGCCTTGATTTTGAGTAGGAGACCCTTGACGATATGACGGTGAGCCGAAAAATCTCATTCGAATGTCTCAAATATTTCCTATTGTAGGCCACGGAACAGAAACTGCGCAGAAAAACAGAGAAACGTCGCTATAGCTAATTTTTTGCCAATTTATGTGCACTTTTGCCTTGATTTTGAGTAGGAGACCCTTGACGATATGACGGTGAGCCGTTTTTTCGGGCTTTTTGCCGAAAATCTCATTCGAATGTCTCAAATATTTCCTATTGTAGGCCACGGAACAGAAACTGCGCAAAAAAACAGAGAAACGTCGCTATAGCTAATTTTTTGCCAATTTATGTGCACTTTTGCCTTGATTTTGAGTAGGAGACCCTTGACGATATGACGGTGAGCCGTTTTTTCGGGCTTTTTGCCGAAAATCTCATTCGAATGTCTCAAATATTTCC
>CM029450.1:175605-180605 GCA_017140165.1 Eucalyptus shirleyi
ACCCTAAACCCTAAACCCTAAACCCTAAACCCTAAACCCTAAACCCTAAACCCTAAACCCTAAACCCTAAACCCTAAACCCTAAACCCTAAACCCTAAACCCTAAACCCTAAACCCTAAACCCTAAACCCTAAACCCTAAACCCTAAACCCTAAACCCTAAACCCTAAACCCTAAACCCTAAACCCTAAACCCTAAACCCTAAACCCTAAACCCTAAACCCTAAACCCTAAACCCTAAACCCTAAACCCTAAACCCTAAAACCCTAAACCCTAAACCCTAAACCCTAAACCCTAAACCCTAAACCCTAAACCCTAAACCCTAAACCCTAAACCCTAAACCCTAAACCCTAAACCCTAAACCCTAAACCCTAAACCCTAAACCCTAAACCCTAAACCCTAAACCCTAAACCCTAAACCCTAAACCCTAAACCCTAAACCCTAAACCCTAAACCCTAAACCCTAAACCCTAAACCCTAAACCCTAAACCCTAAACCCTAAACCCTAAACCCTAAACCCTAAACCCTAAACCCTAAACCCTAAACCCTAAACCCTAAACCCTAAACCCTAAACCCTAAACCCTAAACCCTAAACCCTAAACCCTAAACCCTAAACCCTAAACCCTAAACCCTAAACCCTAAACCCTAAACCCTAAACCCTAAACCCTAAACCCTAAACCCTAAACCCTAAACCCTAAACCCTAAACCCTAAACCCTAAACCCTAAACCCTAAACCCTAAACCCTAAACCCTAAACCCTAAACCCTAAACCCTAAACCCTAAACCCTAAACCCTAAACCCTAAACCCTAAACCCTAAACCCTAAACCCTAAACCCTAAACCCTAAACCCTAAACCCTAAACCCTAAACCCTAAACCCTAAACCCTAAACCCTAAACCCTAAACCCTAAACCCTAAACCCTAAACCCTAAACCCTAAACCCTAAACCCTAAACCCTAAACCCTAAACCCTAAACCCTAAACCCTAAACCCTAAACCCTAAACCCTAAACCCTAAACCCTAAACCCTAAACCCTAAACCCTAAACCCTAAACCCTAAACCCTAAACCCTAAACCCTAAACCCTAAACCCTAAACCCTAAACCCTAAACCCTAAACCCTAAACCCTAAACCCTAAACCCTAAACCCTAAACCCTAAACCCTAAACCCTAAACCCTAAACCCTAAACCCTAAACCCTAAACCCTAAACCCTAAACCCTAAACCCTAAACCCTAAACCCTAAACCCTAAACCCTAAACCCTAAACCCTAAACCCTAAACCCTAAACCCTAAACCCTAAACCCTAAACCCTAAACCCTAAACCCTAAACCCTAAACCCTAAACCCTAAACCCTAAACCCTAAACCCTAAACCCTAAACCCTAAACCCTAAACCCTAAACCCTAAACCCTAAACCCTAAACCCTAAACCCTAAACCCTAAACCCTAAACCCTAAACCCTAAACCCTAAACCCTAAACCCTAAACCCTAAACCCTAAACCCTAAACCCTAAACCCTAAACCCTAAACCCTAAACCCTAAACCCTAAACCCTAAACCCTAAACCCTAAACCCTAAACCCTAAACCCTAAACCCTAAACCCTAAACCCTAAACCCTAAACCCTAAACCCTAAACCCTAAACCCTAAACCCTAAACCCTAAACCCTAAACCCTAAACCCTAAACCCTAAACCCTAAACCCTAAACCCTAAACCCTAAACCCTAAACCCTAAACCCTAAACCCTAAACCCTAAACCCTAAACCCTAAACCCTAAACCCTAAACCCTAAACCCTAAACCCTAAACCCTAAACCCTAAACCCTAAACCCTAAACCCTAAACCCTAAACCCTAAACCCTAAACCCTAAACCCTAAACCCTAAACCCTAAACCCTAAACCCTAAACCCTAAACCCTAAACCCTAAACCCTAAACCCTAAACCCTAAACCCTAAACCCTAAACCCTAAACCCTAAACCCTAAACCCTAAACCCTAAACCCTAAACCCTAAACCCTAAACCCTAAACCCTAAACCCCCTAAACCCTAAACCCTAAACCCTAAACCCTAAACCCTAAACCCTAAACCCTAAACCCTAAACCCTAAACCCTAAACCCTAAACCCTAAACCCTAAACCCTAAACCCTAAACCCTAAACCCTAAACCCTAAACCCTAAACCCTAAACCCTAAACCCTAAACCCTAAACCCTAAACCCTAAACCCTAAACCCTAAACCCTAAACCCTAAACCCTAAACCCTAAACCCTAAACCCTAAACCCTAAACCCTAAACCCTAAACCCTAAACCCTAAACCCTAAACCCTAAACCCTAAACCCTAAACCCTAAACCCTAAACCCTAAACCCTAAACCCTAAACCCTAAACCCTAAACCCTAAACCCTAAACCCTAAACCCTAAACCCTAAACCCTAAACCCTAAACCCTAAACCCTAAACCCTAAACCCTAAACCCTAAACCCTAAACCCTAAACCCTAAACCCTAAACCCTAAACCCTAAACCCTAAACCCTAAACCCTAAACCCTAAACCCTAAACCCTAAACCCTAAACCCTAAACCCTAAACCCTAAACCCTAAACCCTAAACCCTAAACCCTAAACCCTAAACCCTAAACCCTAAACCCTAAACCCTAAACCCTAAACCCTAAACCCTAAACCCTAAACCCTAAACCCTAAACCCTAAACCCTAAACCCTAAACCCTAAACCCTAAACCCTAAACCCTAAACCCTAAACCCTAAACCCTAAACCCTAAACCCTAAACCCTAAACCCTAAACCCTAAACCCTAAACCCTAAACCCTAAACCCTAAACCCTAAACCCTAAACCCTAAACCCTAAACCCTAAACCCTAAACCCTAAACCCTAAACCCTAAACCCTAAACCCTAAACCCTAAACCCTAAACCCTAAACCCTAAACCCTAAACCCTAAAACCCTAAACCCTAAACCCTAAACCCTAAACCCTAAACCCTAAACCCTAAACCCTAAACCCTAAACCCTAAACCCTAAACCCTAAACCCTAAACCCTAAACCCTAAACCCTAAACCCTAAACCCTAAACCCTAAACCCTAAACCCTAAACCCTAAACCCTAAACCCTAAACCCTAAACCCTAAACCCTAAACCCTAAACCCTAAACCCTAAACCCTAAACCCTAAACCCTAAACCCTAAACCCTAAACCCTAAACCCTAAACCCTAAACCCTAAACCCTAAACCCTAAACCCTAAACCCTAAACCCTAAACCCTAAACCCTAAACCCTAAACCCTAAACCCTAAACCCTAAACCCTAAACCCTAAACCCTAAACCCCTAAACCCTAAACCCTAAACCCTAAACCCTAAACCCTAAACCCTAAACCCTAAACCCTAAACCCTAAACCCTAAACCCTAAACCCTAAACCCTAAACCCTAAACCCTAAACCCTAAACCCTAAACCCTAAACCCTAAAAACCCTAAACCCTAAACCCTAAACCCTAAACCCTAAACCCTAAACCCTAAACCCTAAACCCTAAACCCTAAACCCTAAACCCTAAACCCTAAACCCTAAACCCTAAACCCTAAACCCTAAACCCTAAAACCCTAAACCCTAAACCCTAAACCCTAAACCCTAAACCCTAAACCCTAAACCCTAAACCCTAAACCCTAAACCCTAAACCCTAAACCCTAAACCCTAAACCCTAAACCCTAAACCCTAAACCCTAAACCCTAAACCCTAAACCCTAAACCCTAAACCCTAAACCCTAAACCCTAAACCCTAAACCCTAAACCCTAAACCCTAAACCCTAAACCCTAAACCCTAAACCCTAAACCCTAAACCCCTAAACCCTAAACCCTAAACCCTAAACCCTAAACCCTAAACCCTAAACCCTAAACCCTAAACCCTAAACCCTAAACCCTAAACCCTAAACCCTAAACCCTAAACCCTAAACCCTAAACCCTAAACCCTAAACCCTAAACCCTAAACCCTAAACCCTAAACCCTAAACCCTAAACCCTAAACCCTAAACCCTAAACCCTAAACCCTAAACCCTAAACCCTAAACCCTAAACCCTAAACCCTAAACCCTAAACCCTAAACCCTAAACCCTAAACCCTAAACCCTAAACCCTAAACCCTAAACCCTAAACCCTAAACCCTAAACCCTAAACCCTAAACCCTAAACCCTAAACCCTAAACCCTAAACCCTAAACCCTAAACCCTAAAAACCCTAAACCCTAAACCCTAAACCCTAAACCCTAAACCCTAAACCCTAAACCCTAAACCCTAAACCCTAAACCCTAAACCCTAAACCCTAAACCCTAAACCCTAAACCCTAAACCCTAAACCCTAAACCCTAAACCCTAAACCCTAAACCCTAAACCCTAAACCCTAAACCCTAAACCCTAAACCCTAAACCCTAAACCCTAAACCCTAAACCCTAAACCCTAAACCCTAAACCCTAAACCCTAAACCCTAAACCCTAAACCCTAAACCCTAAACCCTAAACCCTAAACCCTAAACCCTAAACCCTAAACCCTAAACCCTAAACCCTAAACCCTAAACCCTAAACCCTAAACCCTAAACCCTAAACCCTAAACCCTAAACCCTAAACCCTAAACCCTAAACCCTAAACCCTAAACCCTAAACCCTAAACCCTAAACCCTAAACCCTAAACCCTAAACCCTAAACCCTAAACCCTAAACCCTAAACCCTAAACCCTAAACCCTAAACCCTAAACCCTAAACCCTAAACCCTAAACCCTAAACCCTAAACCCTAAACCCTAAACCCTAAACCCTAAACCCTAAACCCTAAACCCTAAACCCTAAACCCTAAACCCTAAACCCTAAACCCTAAACCCTAAACCCTAAACCCTAAACCCTAAACCCTAAACCCTAAACCCTAAACCCTAAACCCTAAACCCTAAACCCTAAACCCTAAACCCTAAACCCTAAACCCTAAACCCTAAACCCTAAACCCTAAACCCTAAACCCTAAACCCTAAACCCTAAACCCTAAACCCTAAACCCTAAACCCTAAACCCT